>JAGKQL010002645.1:0-29941 GCA_018398635.1 Cyprinodon brontotheroides | reverse complement strand
CAGCCCCCCTCCTGCCATCACTCTCCCCTCCGCTATCTATCATCTCAATATGGTGCGGGCAGCCAGTTTGTGTTGTGCTAATTTCCTCCAATAAATCAGTAATTATTGCTGTGCCGTCCCTGCTGTCTCCCCCACATTTCTCCCCCCCATTACCCTTCCTTTTTTTTGGGCTTGCTCTCTACCTCACCCTTTCTCTGTCTTCCTCTCTCCTTCTCCTGCAGCTGTTTTTCCATTTGTCCAGAGAGCGAGTGTTCTCAGAGGAACGCACGCGCTTCTACGGCGCCGAGATAGTCTCAGCACTCAACTACCTGCATTCAGCCAAGATTGTGTACCGGGACCTCAAGGTAAACAGAACCCAGAAGTAAAAGGGGAGTCTGGTCACATATTTGAGGGAAAAGAATTGCAGCTCCCCCCCTCACCTTTTTTTTTTTTTTTTTTTGCCCTGCTCCACAGTTGTGTGTGTTTCCTTTTTTTTTTTCTTCGTTGATTCAAGTGGCTCAGAATTGGTTGTAATTAAAAAGTGGGACAGAGACCTACACAAAAAAAAAAAAAAAAGATTGGGGGGTGCTGATGCCACAGAGGTAGAGAGGTAGATGGCTCCGTCTGAGCGCCTGCCTGGCAGCCTTGGCCTCAGACCTGCTGACAGCAGCCAAGAAAACAGGAGGGGGAAAAAAAAGCAGGCGCAGAGAGAGAAAAACACTTCAGCCATTAAAATTAAAAGGTTGAGTGGCTCCACAACACGCCTGAAGTTTATTTCCCTCATTTGTTCAGAGTTCAGTGTGTCTTGGTGTGCCTCCTCATCTCTCTGTTTATGTCTCTACCTCTGCTCACTGTTACACTTTTGGCTTTTTGATCTGTTATCAAAGCGCCCAGCACTGCAGGAACGCTGATAGTTCTCACTGATGGATGATGACAATAAGTTCTGTCTTTTTGTTTTGGGTCCAGCTGGAAAACCTGATGCTGGATAAAGACGGTCATATAAAAATCACAGATTTTGGACTCTGCAAGGAGGGCATCACTGACGCTGCTACCATGAAGACCTTCTGTGGAACACCAGAGTACCTCGCACCAGAGGTAACGCTTCATACAAACTACTACAATCAGATTCAGCTTCCTTATTCCTCTCACTGTTTTTTTATTCTCTACCTGTCTTCTTATCTGCTCTTCAAATCTAACGAACAGTCTATTAAACGTGTATGTTTATCTTCGTTAGCTAGGAAATTACGGTATATGCATAAATATTTGGCTATTTTAAAGATTCACATGGATCATTAGTCTGTGTAGGATTATAGTACTGCAATGATTCAAGGCCTATTTTTGTTTTAGCAGAGGTGTACCATATGGGTCTGCTAGCAACAGGCCAGAAGGTAACCCTGAATGAAACTACAATAGAATCACTGTACCACCACTATATAAAAATATTCAAGCATAAATATAAGGGATCTCACTGTGCATGTAATTACTTTCAGACTGAATGAAGGAACAAAAGACATGTTATATATAGCTTGAATAAACCTTTAACCTAAATTTAACTTGACTAAAGGAAAAATATCAAATTAACACCTAAATTGCCACTAAGTGTATTAATTTCCAAGCTTGTCCTGTTGGTCTTTATGGAGTAAAATGTGTATCTGCTGTGGTAGCTAGCCTGTTATCTTCAGCTTAGCAAACATGCAGCTTACCAGACCTGGACAACATGTCACATTGACTTTATCATTACTTTTTCCAACATAAGCCTTTAGATGTGATATTTTGTTACGTATATAACAAGTTCCATGCATGCAAATTCTCTATGCTGGCCTTTGGATTTAATATCACTGCCTTGCTTATGTCAATACTTGATCTATATCTTTATCGGTCATAATGCTAAAACCTAAAAAGACTGGTGGGGGAAATGGGGAAAGAAATCATTATTATAATTAATAACCATCATTATGGAATGCTTCTTTGGTTTATACACCGTGACTGTTTGCTTTTTTCACGATCCAAAAGTATTTCCAGACAGACTAATATGTAATGAGCAGACCTTTTAGACCATAACATGATTTAAAAAGGTTATCTTTAAAACACAATGCAAAGCAGCTGGTAGCATGGCAGCTGTAGTTTTAAAGCAGCTGAATCCAGACACAAGCCAAATGGTAGAACTTAATAACATTTTCTCAGCCAGCTCGCTGGCAGTGCGCAGCAACACGTAGGGGATTTAGGATCTTGGTATTGCTAACTAGGCCATGCATGGGGTCAGATCAGACTATTAAATGAAATGTTTGGACAAAGCAAACTGCAGATTAAGGATGAAACGCTGAAAGGTGTAACACATCAGGTGAACATCAGCAGTGATGAATTCCTTCATCGCTTTGACATTAAAGCTTTCTCGCTCTGTTTATCTCTAATCAACTGATGAGCGATACGTTCATCAGGGGTCTGACTGTTATGTTCGGCAAAGCTAGCAGATTGACTGAGGCCTTGTTTTACATAAAAGCATCTGCAGCATCCACAGGCAGCCTATCCATTAGGCCGCGCGGGGGCCTCTGTGAACTGTGGGGACTCCGGTGCATGCGCAGCCTGGCGCCTGTTTATCTGGCCCATCTGATTAAGCAACCACCGGGATTATATAACCCGTCTTTTGATAGCGGCCACACACCAGGCAAGGTCACTGCTGCGCCTTCTAACTTATGGTTGCTCAGCTCAAACACATATTGTGTTTTTATTTGTTATGTTTGAATTGTTGCCTTCATGCATTGTGTTTTATTTCTCTGATTTCACAGGCAAGTAGTTTCCATAATATCAGGGTGGGGAGTAAATATGCAGCTCAGAGTGTGAATGAGGGTGTTGGCGATTCGAACTAAGCTAACGACGCCAACAGCCAATGTTCTTGCACCCTGTTTCGGCCGCCGCACGCTGTCCAGTGACGGACGCCAGCCAGGTGGGGAGGCCAGAGGATCAACTGGCAGTATTTTACGTGGTGACTGTAGGTGGTGGAGACAGAGCCATGGAGCATGTGCTCGCAAGACAAGAGAGGCAGAGCCGTAGATCCCACTCCAAAAAAAAAAAAAGTACGGTGGACAATTTGGCGCAGTGTTTTGTGCCTTTTTTTTTTCCTGTAGTCCCTTCCTTTGCGTGCCAAAAGCTGATTGGAGGCTGTTGGTTATTTTTCACAGGATGTGCGTCTCCTTGTGCATTTATGTGTGTGTGTTAGTGCTGCGGAAAGTGCAGGCTAAAGCGAGGCAGATGGCGGCAGATGGGCGAGGTTGGAGGAAGGTGGTCGGGAAAAAAAAAAAAGGAAGAAAAAAAAAACCCTGGAAATCTACACCAGTGCCACTCGCCCGCCCGCCCGCACACTCCGCTCGCCCGCGTGTAAAAATAACACAGCTCGCTCGGAGCCAAGTTACAGAGATGCAAAGTAGCCGGGATTAAAAAGAGAAAGGTGGATTGGATTGGGGGGGGGGGGGGCGTAGATGGAGGGAGACAAGAAGAAATTTTCAGGGTTACAGGAGGGAAATTCTGATGGTTCCTGCGTTTGCTGTACTAGGAAGGGGGCAGAAGATGATCTTACAGCAATGCAAAGTGAATCACTGCAGCTGAAGATGCCGAGCAGCAGACTTAGGTGTCGTTTCTATAACAGCCACAATAGAACAAACGTTTATGTGAGAATACTGAACAGAAAAAAACAAAGAAGGAGCAAAAAAAACAAAGAGTGTTTTCTCTGCTTCTTCCTCCATATTTTCTGTATTTGACACTTTTCTTTGTGGCAGTTTTTTAAAGTATTGAAGGGGGTGGAATTGGTCTTTTTCCATTCATGTTTTTTTTTTTTTTATGTGTGTTGTATATGTCGGACAGTGACCTTTTCACTATAAATGTTTAACAAACATTGCGGCGCAGTCAGCTGTTAGGGGAACATTTGGAAATGTTAGCAGATTGTCAGGGTAAACCCGTTTCCAAATAATGACACTGTGCAGATAGAAGGTCCACGTCTGACATCAGCAATATGGGATTGTATGGCCACAGTATAGGAAGTGTGTATGTGGGACTGTGTTCCCCTGCTGGCTATCTGGGCTCTAACAGCCACAGGCGTTGTGAGCCCGTCCCGTCCTGTGTAGCCCCTGCGCTTTCTGCCAAAGCCCCCGTCCTGCGAACAGCAGCTAGCTGCCACATGGCTGCCCCAGCGGGGACCGGGACGGGTCGAGACCTTTTTCCCTCTCTGCTGCTTTTAATCTCAGCTCCGCTCCTCTCTCCTCCTCTCCTGCTGATGGTTTAAATTGTCCCTAACTCATATCGTCCCATTTATTACTCAGTTCTGTTGCTAAATTATACACACACAAACCCAATGCGATGCCTCGGCGCCTGGGGCTGTAGGGCAGCATTCTGGCTCTGTGTGGATTAATCTGCTCCCTGCCTGCAACCGAGCTGCCACCACCTTCCTCAGACATGGGTCAAACTAAAACACACAGCCTTTTCTGCACATCCACACGCTAACAGTGCATTAAAAACCAACAGTTTATCTGAAGTTATTACCACAAACTACTGCATTTTGAATGGATTTTACGTCATAGATTAATGCAAAATAGTCCATAAAGTTTAATCGGTACAAAAGATGTATATCTTTCTCCTTTTGTGCTTGTGTTCCCTATATCCGTTACCTCTAAATGACACCAGTTGGCTCCAAAAGTCTTGTGGGAGAATGTGTTAACAGATGTAATTGTGCATTTTAAAAAGTTCTGTTCATGGTTTGCTACAAATCATGTAGAGGAGACTGTAAAAGAAAATGCTCGCCTTTTAGGACTATATGAAAAATGACAAAAGGCCAAAAAAACAACAGTTCACTCCCCGTTCCTACTGTGAAACATGGTGATTGCAGCATCATGCTTTGGAATGATTTTGCACAGCAGGAAGAGAGAAGCTGACAGGAGTCTCAAAGAAGAGAATGGGCCGAAATGGAACGTAAAAAAAACTAAAGTGAATGAAAAACAGGCATTTTCTTCATATCCAACCCAACAGATTTATTTGTCAGCACGTCTGAACTTTATGTTGCATCTTTGTATAAAGAAGAAAAAGTTCAGACAGCTCACTAGATTAGCAGCAAAAACAGCCCTCTAAGCTGCTTTGAATTTCACAAACTGCAGCCCTCACTGTGTGTGCGCTGAAACAACACCAAACATCTCCCAGTTTGCCTCCCTCTCCAAACTTTATGAATTTGATGAGGATGGATAAATATTCCATCTGCCGTGTACGAGTGTGTGTCTGACAGTCTCCCAGCAGTCTAAGCCGGTGTTATCCCTCCAGCCGTACCAGTCAGAAGTATATATCTGGAGCTGGCGCCGTGCTTCATTCCCCCAGCTCTTCTCTGCAGCTGCCAACTGGGTGACCAGCTTGATTCCCTCGCAAACACATTCACACATAACAAATGGCTCTCGTAACTCTTATTTACTTTAACATACAGTGCTTTGAGGAGGACTCAAGATGACATGAACTTTTTTACATATTTTTAACCTGCCACCACCTATTTTATATAAAGAAGTCTTTAACCCTTATCTGGGAGTAAAAGTAAAGGTCATTGTTAAGAGAAATCCTGTAAAATAAGGGACAAAGCAAACGTCAATTTTTTTTTTTTTTTTTAGCTTACATACAGAAAGCTGTATGTGTGTTTGAAAATGCTGTAACAATCCCAAGAGTAAAACGTGGTGGCAGCATCATGGTGTGAGGAAGGTGATGCATTTCTTCATCAGAGTTGATGAAGCTAAACATGAGAGAATACGGCATGGGGAGTTGAGATTAGATAAGACTTAATTGATCTAGCACTTTGCTAGATCAATAAAGTTAGCTTGGCAAAAGTGCCAACAAGTGCTTTAATCAAAGCAACTTGGCTACTTTGAAGAACCAAGAATATAAGAAATTGTTTCAGTTGTTTCAAACTTTTTTGTTAGGTATTTAATGCCACATGTGTTAATTCATAGTTTTGATGCTTTCCCAGGGATCTGCTGTAAACACTCCTCCAGTTCGGGGGTCACTGTCCCGAATGCCCCAACGATCAAGGGTACCAATGATGACTTGACCCTCCAGGTCTTCTCTAGCTCTTCTCTGAATCCCTGGTATTTCTCTAGTTTCTCATGTCCATTTTCCTGATGTTGCAGTCAATTGGTATTGCTATGTCTACCAAAACAGATTTTCTCTGGTCTTTGTATACCACCACAATATCCAGTTGTTTCGTCATTGCCATTTGGTCCGTCAGTATCTGGACGTCCCACAGGATCTTGCCTCGGTCATTCTATACTACCTTTGGAGGAGTATTCCACTTAGACCTTGGGGTTTTCAGCCCATAGTCTGCACAGATGTTGCTGTACTATATGCCAGCGACTCGGTTATGGCGCTCCTTGTAAGCATCCCGCTGCAAGCATCTTACACCTTGCAGTTATGTGCTGGATTGTCTCTGGGGCCTCTTTGCACGTTATGGATCCTTGGATGTTTCATCCTGGATAGTGTCTCCTACACCATTAGTCCTCTGCCTCCTTACTTATGGCTGCCATACAGTCTCAGGGTACTGGATTTGGGATGGTACCCTCCATGACTGGTTAGGAGCTTTCGTGTCTTAACATCTGTGGCCTGTACCTCCTCCTTTGGCCAGCTTATTATTTCTGCAGGGTATCTGATTACTGGTAGAGTGTAGCTATTTATTGCCCGAGACTTATTCTTGCCATTGAACTGGCTCCTTATGACCTGCCTTAATCGTTGGAGGTATTTGGCCGTAGTCGCTTTCCTTGTTACCTCTTCGAGGTTGCCATTTGCTTGTGGGATTCTATGGTACTTGTAGCTAACTTCATTGTCTGCTATTGTTCCTTCTGGAATTGAGACCCCCTCTTTGTGGAGTACCTTCGCCCTTCGGTTACCCTTAATTGCTAACCGAGGGCGAACAATCCTGATTCAGAAGGACCCCTCAAATGGTATACTGTAGTCCCATCCAACTATCGACCCATAACCTGCCTCTCCACAACGTGGAGCTCATGTCTGGGATCATAGCGGCTAAGATAAGCGGGCACATGGATCAATACCTGAGCACAGCTCAGAAGGGAATTGGCAAAAATGCCAGAGGTGCCAAACACCAACTCCTGGTAGATAGAACAGTCAATGAAGACTGCAGAACCCGAAACACTAACCTAAGTACTGCCTGGATTGATTACAAGAAAGCCTACGACTCAATGCCACACATTTAGATTATTGAATGATTGGAGAACAGCTGAAGTCTTTATTATTGCACAGGTTAATGCACAGGTATTAAAAAGGTATATATAAATAGGTATTTATTTATATAGTTATTGCACAGGGTATTAAATAGTGCTTGCATATTAGTTATTGCACAAGTTATTGCAGTTGTAGTGCCGCTGTAGAAGTCTTTCACTAAAGGAGCAGCACAGCTATATTATAGATGCTGATACAGATCCTTAGTTACTCCTCTTCCTGTTGGTAATAATAATAATCCTCTTCACTCTCTCTATCACGTCCTTAAATAGCTATAACGTGGTTATAATATGACCAACAGTTACTGCAGTCATTGACGTCGTGCTCCATGAAGAATCTGTCGGTTAAAGTCAAGCTTCCTGTTGCGCTGATCTGACACTGACAACAACTGCTTTTGTGGGTTTTTGTTTGTGCTTTTGTATGTTTTTCTTTTTTTTTTTTTTTGCAAGATGAGAGAAACCAGCCTTTTTCGCTCCCTACAGCTGGGACACAACACTTTGTCAGAGTATAGTACGTTTGAGAGGCTTCTTTTAGGAGCACATAACATGTCAGGATAACACTGATTTTGTTGCTGAGACTTAAAGGCAGCTGTTACATTATAGTTTTGTTCATTAAATGTTTAGATTTGATTTTGTCTAGATGTCATCTGTTATGAATTATATTTTCAAAAGATATAGATTTGCTGTTTTTGCCAATTTTATAAATTTAAAAGGTCCAGAGGAAGGCTATAACCCCAAAACATACAATAAAAGCCTCCCCAGAAAACTAAAGTTTATTTATAATGTAGTTTTTCTCACAACATATCAAAATAAATGTTATATTGCAGACAACAAATATAAAGCATCAATATGTGTAGAAAATGGTTTGTTTAGCAATGCCATGACAAATTATAATGAAGACATTTATTTATAACTATGAATGTTTATATTTTAAGGATGCAGACATATTGAGGAGTGCTTTATGGTTCTAAAAAGATTTTGTTTCAGATAATTTCATTTAGATCTGTTCCACACTTCTGAAATTGATGATCCAGGTTTATTCCCAGCTGCCTGCATTTATGGTGTCTTTTTTTTTTTTTTTTTTATGAAGCCAAAGTCTGTGATTCATAAGGACGAGTCTCCACTCTGATGGGTGCATTTTCTATACTCCTCTCCGCCTCCTGCCTCCCTGCTGGCGGCAGCTCAGTTTTCGCTGCTGCATTCCTGAACCTCCTCCTGTTTTGACATCTCCGGTGTAAACGCCTGCTGTAATTGAGAATTGTTGCATTCCTGAACAGGTTTGCTGCGAAAGTGTTTTATGAATGTTTGTGTCCTTGTGTCCGACTGGTCTATTAACAGTGAGTGAGATGTTATTATTATTACGTGATGAACAACATATGCCGCCTGCTTCACTCCAGCTCCGTCTGTCCTCTGTCTGTCTGTCTGTCTGTCACACACACAATAATACACACACACTCATCACGGTAATAAGCTTATTATGGTAATGGAGGGAGTCAACAGCACCTGAGTTACCCTGTTCTCACGAAAGAGAAGAGACGAGGGGAAGGAAGGTGTGATTAGAACGGGGACGATAGGATGAGACAGGACGCACAGTCGGAAAGAGGAGCAGATCAAAAGCCTTTGATACAGACATTTCTTACTCTTCAGCACATCTTCTCTCAGTCCACACAGCAGATCCTTACAGTTCAGCACCTGGGCTGGCCAGCTTAGAGGTCCGAGCAGCCTTGATCCAGGCATTCCAGTTTCTCTGTCCAGGAAGATTCCCGCCTGTCCCTGCCAGGTGGGCTCGGTTTTCCAGGGAGAATTGGCAGCAGAATCCATGCAGGGCAGGAAGTGGACTCCTACTGTAACACATACATCTGAGGAGATGTAGAAACCTTATCATGTTTACACCTCATTTAAACACTAAAACAACTTCTCTATGATTTTCTCCCTGAAGCACCACCCTCGCTAAATTCTCCCCGCCCTGTTTTGCCTTTTTCTTCTACATAACTGAACACTGCAGTCGGTTCATCCAAAACTAAAGGCAGATGTCTAATAAAAATCCACGATCCCCTTTGGAACTATGCGCGCCTGTCCTCAGGTCCTGGAGGACAAATCCATCATGGCCGCTGTTGACTGGTGGGGCTGGGCGTAATCACGCATTTAGATGATGTGCGCCGGCTGCCGCTCTTCCTGGCAACCAGGACCACGCAGCTGTTTGAGCTCATCCTCATGGAGGACATCAAGTTCCACGCGACGCCAGCGGGCCGACGCCAAGTCGCTGCTGTCCGCCTTCTCATCAAAGACCCAAACAAAAGGTCCGTCCCTGGATGGCACTGTTACTAAAGTCAATCATATTTTCTGAAAAGGAATTGATGAATGTGGAAACATAAAACAAAAATCTGTTATTTAAGTCAGAGTAGATTCCAGAAAGCTTAGAATCTGGGGCTCAAGGTTGTTTCTGTGTTTTTTGTTTTGTTTAGTAAAAAATGCTGTGCTCATCCCAGTTTTGTTCTTACACTTGTCTCTACACTGCAACCAGGCTGGGGAGGACCAGAGACGACGCTAAAGAAATAATGAGGCACAAGTTTCTTCCCCAAGGCCGACTGGCAGGATACTTACAAAAAAGGTAATGCCATGGCACAACTGTTTGGTTTCTCATGGCAGTTGTGGCTTTTACAAAGCAGAGCAAATAGAGCAGAAGCATCCACTTGCATTCTGTAAGATTGACTGAACTTCCTGTGGTAAGTTCTGCATGGAGCTTGTTTAGGTTTAACTTTTGATTGTGTTGAAGTTTCTTCCTGTCGCAGATCTATAGACAGAGCTGAAATGCAGCTGTTAAAAACACAGAGCATCACAGAGAGGTGTGACTCTCCCCTAAGCAGCCTCCCCCGCCTTTAATCAATGCTAGAAAGCACCACTAAGTGAGACTTATGTAAATCGCGAGGCAACACCTGCTGCATCTCAGGTGTAGAGCTTCCTGCTACATTCCTATTCTACTTACCCTGTTTTGTTTGTGTTACAGCAATTGAAGAGGCAAATCAAACAGTTTCAGTTGATAACAAAAAATAAAACAACTGAATGTGAGTTGAAAGCATCAAAATGATGTCCTAAGCTTTTGTTTATGGACAGATAAATCTAAACTGAGACAAACATTTCTAGGCCGTACTTAATGACATGTATATAACAAATTTGATTTGCAACAAAGATTCCTCCCAAAAAAACACTACATTCAATAGAAAAGTTGTTTTTCCTTGAGCTGCAAATTTACTTTCGGTGCAATATAAACTTCAGGGTTCATATCTGGGCTACTAGGTCGATAATAGTTTTTTCAACCTCCCTATCACGAGCAATGACTTCTATATATACAGTAACAAAAGATACCATTTCCATGACATAATTGTCTACATCATTATATCTTTAATCACACAGAAAAAGTCATTTTTCTTGGGGACAAATTATTATACTGAAGAGGAAGGCCAAATTAAATGATCTCATTTACTGCAATCAATTATCTTTTGAGAATAATGTTTGTGTTCTACCCATTCTACCCAAATGTTTTTGTAGCTCTGAGGATAACCTGCTCAAAACCTGCCTAAAACAATCTAGTAAAAAGCCACTGAATGAGTTAATAATATGATTCTAGTTGTCATATATATATATATATATATATATATATATATATATATATATATATATATATATATATATATATATATATTTGTGAGAGGTTGCATGAAGTGTGTGTGTGTGGACACTGTATATATTGTTTTTACAACCAAAACAACAATTCCTCTTTTTAAATGTTAATTGTCTTGTTCCATTTGCAAAGTACCCCACTTACCTCCTCAATTCAATAAAAATAAATTTTTTGCAGTTCCATGAGACTCTGTATTTTCAAACTTGATTAATAAAGAACTATCTGAGATCTTCCACTGTATGACAAATGTAGCGCCTGGCAGTGATTGGCATTTAAAGCAGAGCAGTCTTGCCAGATTTCCCACAGCAATGCAATCAATGACTCTGCAAACAGAAAAGGACTGAGCTTATTGAGGAAAAACAGTACCTCGCCATAAATCATGTTTGCCTGAAGAAAGGTTGTTTGAAGTGCTTTGATGTAGTTTTTAAGAGCAAATTATTCAACTTCCTGCCTTCATTTCAGGTACTTTTATTTCCATTATTTTATTTAAGAACATGTTTGATATTTGATTTAATTCTATATCATTTGTTTTGATTCTTTTTATGCATTCAACCCTTTATGCTTTTCTTTCATTGCAGATCATTTTTTGCAATATTTCTGTTACAGTTGAACAATAACTATAAATCACACTTTTAGGGTGTAAAAACACTGCATGCCATTTCTATTTTATTACTTTGAGCAACACCAGATAAAGCATACATATAGACGAAAGTGTAGAAAGTACTGTCAGATAAGCTTATTGTAGGTGTGGGGTGTGTGAGTGATCGGACTGAGGTTGATTACAGCATTAGATGTTATTGGCAGAAATCAAAAACCTCAGAAACCTCTGAACCCCCAACAACAATAATATATTTTGCTTTTGGCTTGTAGGAGTAAAACCAGTGTCTGAATGTTAGAACAGCCGGAACGTAGCAGTTACCATACCAGAGTGTCTAGTTCTGGAGTTAAGAAAGGGCTTTTTGAAAGTTTGTTCGACCTTGTCTCACTGTAACCTTCCAAAACACGATTTAATATAAAAAAATGTTTGGTCAGTTTCAGGAAATACCAAAAGTACTTTTTAGAACTTTTAGACCAGCTTTACTTAGAGCGGAGAAATTGGCTTCAACGCAGGGACATCATCTGCGCTTCATTTCTCAGATCTCTTGATGATTTTCTTTTTCCATAATAAATAAGCCCTGTTTTTCTTTGTTTGTTTAAAGACATGAGATCTTGAAATTATTCCCATGTAGATCATTTACTTCTAATGTAGAACCAGCTGTGGTGGTTGTTGCTGTGCTGCGCTGGATCTGATGTCTTCTCTGTCTCTCAGCTCGTCCCCCTTCAAGCCTCAGGTGACGTCCGAGATGGACACCAGGTACTTTGATGAGGAGTTCACTGCTCAAACCATCACAATCACCCCACCCCGAGAAATGTGAGTCCCCTACTGGTGTTATGATCTTTCTGATTACCGCTAACATCCTCAGTGTTCAGAGGGGAAAAAAGGGCTAGTTTGTTTTCATTTGAACCAATTGCAAGGGGAAAGAGAAGGGGCTTTGTGTGTTTCCTCAAGTGCCTCTTTCTTTATTAGTAAGGCCAGAAGCGCCCTCCGCCATGCTTTAAATGATAACGCTGCTGTTTTCAGTGTGTTCAGCACTGAATCATGCATGAGTGGAGCTGACGGGTTTCTCCGCTCTAAGGTGAGGTTCCACCCGATCTGCAGCTCACACGCAATCGCGGGTGCCACATCCCATCGCCTGCTTGTTAATTGAATTTTCTCAGTTTGTTTCCTCACCGCTGAACCAAAACACAATGTTATTGCAGTGAATCGAAAACTATTCCACACCCCTTCTTAACTTTTTTTTGTCACATTACAAACAATAAACTCAAAGAATTTTGGTCATATTTGGATAAGTGGGATACCCGTGAGGTAAACAAAAGATTTTAGCCTAAGCTCTAGGCAGGGGTCGGTAACATCCCCGCTCCAGAGCCGCATCGCCTTTAGCTTTTCCCATTATGGTTCTTGAGCTTTTTCAAAATTTATGAAACTTTAAATTTAGTAAATTTTTGTTAATATGGTGCAGAAGGTCAAACAATGTTGTAAACATTTTTATAATAAATAAATATTAAAAATATAAGTAGACATTTATTTCAACGAAAATAAAAGGCCATAGCCATAGAGATCAGTGGTCAAAAGCTCGCAACACATGTCTCAGCTGGCGCGGAAAAGCCAGGCAGAGAAAGCCGCGGGTGTTTCTCACCATTGATCCCAAAAGAGGAAAAAAAAAAGTACATACCTGATGAGTACAGGGGATTCAAATCCAAGAATCGACCACCATCTTGCTTTCATTATCAATGCGAAGGATTGCCTGCATTTTTGCTTTGGCAACGAATTTGTCAAATAATAAAAATAGTAATTTGGGAAAGCATTTCCAGGAAGGCCAAATATACAGCCGATCACAAAGTTGTGAGTTAGGGAAAGAATGGCGATTGTAAACTGCCTGATAAATTAGAGGAGAGCAAAGATATATTAAGGAAATGGATTGCATCTCCAAACCCCACTTATTAAGTTGCTAGTTTTGTTTCAGGCATTAAAAAAATGTCCACAGATCAAAACAGGTAGCGCCAGACGCGGTAGGTGAACTTTTTTAAATTTCTTCCCCAAATCTCAAAGTGTAAAAAATATCACCAAGGAACGCTGGTGATGAAGGATGTGGGATTTCAGGTTAGAGAGCTCTGCTCTGATGGATGCCGTTCCTGCTTGGTTCCTATACTCAATCAGCTCCTCTTAAACTAAAAAACATGTCCACCATAAACATATTCCTTTATCGTGATTCTTAATTTAATCAATGCAACAAAACTTAAACTGTGCAGTGAAGCAGCTGCAGTGAAGCAGCACACGTGAACTCTGGCTAATCCACTGCTCCTCCATCACCTCTTTGCTACTATGTGACATTTGCTCCAGGATTAACATTTAATCATGAATGCTTATTATATATTTAAGCCCACGTAGTTTTATAGTGGTCTACCATACACTTATAGCCTGTGTTGCCGACAATGAGCCTTTATATAAGACTTTTACATTTTTTAAGTGCCTGACAGATTTGTTTTTTATCCAATCATGGCCCATTGAGCAGTTTGGGTTGCTGACCCCGCTCTAGGTGCCAGTTTTCAGTCTTGCTACAGATTTCCTTTGACTAGGCCATTCTAAAACATTTTGTTTTGTAGTTGTGGTTGTGTTTAGTGTCGGTCCCTGCTACAGAGGATCCTCCGCCACAGATCAAACCTGCAGCTTGTATTCCATTATTCTTATTTTTATTCTTTGTCCATGCAGAAAAAAACATCCCCACAGATGATCCTGCCGCCATCATATGTTTCACTGGAAATCTCAATGATTTACAAATGACGTTGGTGGCTGTAATGTGACAAAATGTAGATATATTTTGAAGGTTAAGAATACTTTTGCAAGGTGCTGTGTATGCTCTGATGATATGACACATAATTCGACTTTTATTATGAGCTTTTTTTTATGTAAATTTCGTCTATAAATCCAGTATGAAAGAAGTATTCTGACATTCTTTACCGTGAATCTTTGCATAATTAAGTCGTGGATGAGGATGGGATGGACTGTCTGGATAACGGCAGAGAAGCAACGACTTCCGCAGTTCTCTACCGGCCAGCGGCTTGCAAATGAACTGTCCATCACGCCATTGTCTCTGAGGCCGCCAGCCGTAGGGACAAGACTCCTCCGCAGGTTCTGACCGACTCCAGACTTGAAGGATCCCCACCCCACCAATCCGCCCTTTCTCCTCCATTCCTTCTTCTAATCTGCTTCTTTCTTTATTTATTGTTTATTTTCTTTTTTTCATGAGACTAAAACCTGAGGCAAAATTAGAGTTGAATCCCACACCCAAACTACTGTGACAGAATCAGTTGGTTTTAAACGCCCTTAACGACTGAGCTCATCCATCTGCGTCCTGCTGTGCTTTGACAACGGGTTTGCCCTCGACAAAAGCCTTAAAAAAAAAAAAAATGGAAAAAATGCAAACACTTATTTAGATGCTAGCCGACGCGCTTTTCAGGTAGTGTTCGCCTCCCTCGCGACAGAGATACAGCAGCATTTTACGCCGCCGAAACCCAAACTGCCATAGCGGTTGTATCTCAGGTTTTGCAAACACAGACTCAGATGTGCGTTGTGTCGCCAGCTCAGCTTATCCCGGATGGACTGAGCAGCCTTCATCGGTGGACGCCTTCATGTTGTCGGGGTTGGATTTGACCTGGTGCTGCTCAGTGCACGCCATGTCGCTGTTGCTATTTTCAACCTCGCCTACAGGTACTACCCTCCTACCACCTTCTACTGCTACTACTGAACCGGTGCTACAGCGCCGCCGAAGGCATTAAAGCGCCACAGCAAAGACAATCCGCATTCACCATCTATGCTCGCAGATTGTGCTGCTACTTTACTGTGTTGCTCTTAAATGTCATCTCTGAGGTTTCAACAGATGATGGCATGCGCCTGTCGGTGCGCGCTTTGTGTCAAGGTCCAGTCATCATGTGTTTGCCTCAAAAGCTCAGCAGGTCAAGCAGCAGATGAAGTCCGCAGATAAAATAATTAGTTTTACTACAATCGCCCAGACTGATTGGAAGAAATCAGCCGGGTGGGAATAAAGCCTAAAATCCCCACTTTTCCTTTCCTGCTTTATTTCCAATCTACCCTTTAAACAACAAAAGGGAAAAAACAAAAAACAAAAACAACTTAACTGAAACGGTACTTTGTTTAAAGGAGAAAAAGTTTACGTGACATGGTGATCATGGCTTTGATTCGCACGGCTGTACCTCTTGGGTGTCAGGGCCCAGAATGTCAGATAGAAAAGGACTGTTACTTACAGGAGAGGAGTCAAACAAAAAAAAATGCAATATTAATAATTTATATGTGATCACTTACTATGTAGTGAGGTAACAGCTTATCACTGTTTCGCAAAAGCCGCGAAGGATTTTAAACAACGCAGTTCAGAGGAAAACAAAGCTTACAAGAATCACAAAGAGTTGTTATATCATATATATATATAAATATATATATATGTTCTATTTATTGTTCTACACATTGGTTTTATATTTAACCTTTTCTATTGTTACTTACATTATTAAAAAAAGTGGCGTTATTTCTTAAGATTGAGAAAATGTTGTAACTCCTCAAGAAACAAAATGGCTGAAGAATGTAGGAGGGAAAGCAGATAGCCTTCCTGCTCCATTTTTATTTTTATTATGTGTTGTTCTGTGACCAAACGACGCCTTGCGCTTACGCACGCTGAAGACTGTTTATTGGTTAAATGTAAAACAAAACCTGAATGGTCCTGATATTTTTCGGGGTTCCGGGTGAGGTGAGCCAAAAAACAAAAGTGAAGATAAAAGCGGAAGTGGAATAAGCAGGAGGAAACAACGATTTGAGAGTGGGCGAGCACCGTGCGTGTGGATGATTGCTTGTTTTAATCTAAAGGGGCTGAGATGCACCTGCAAGTCGGTGGTCAAGTTAATCGTAATCATTTCTGGAGTGACCAAAGTAAGTGGTAAACACAAAGAATACAGTTTCTTTTCCAAGTAGTGAATGCATCATAATGTAGTTAACCTCATATGGAAGTTATTACCGGTTTGAAAAGCGCAACAGTTGTTTGTAAGTGATTAGTATATTTTGAAAGGAAATCAGACAAAGTTTAAAAGCTGTTCTACATTAAAAATGACTACAGCCTAGTCCTGTTACCACAACAGTGACAGGATTCATCAGTTGTCATTGATTAAGTCCCCAAAAAGAGGGAACAACTAACATTGGGGAGGATTTGTTATAGAGACAAAAGACTAATTGATTAGACCTCAGCCATGTTATCAAGAGTCCCCGCACATTGGTTTATGTTTAGGCCTTAAAAGGAGTTAAAACATCAAGAATAGGTTTATTCATAACTTTTTAAGAGAAAAGCTTCAGACATTCAATGTTCTGTTTAATGTCGGCCAAGCGATTTATGAGGTATTACAGCTGTAACAACAAGAAACTCAACGCCCAGCTAGTCCCTATGCCAAACCTAAGATTTAGCATCTGTTAGGAGGCATTCTTCATGACTATCTTTTTTTGTTGATGTTTATAAATGGATATTTAACAGATTTGGCTTCAAAGAGTTTTCACATAATTTAATTGTAGGGGTTGACTGAATCATGGGGATAAATTTGAA
The DNA here is from genome assembly GCA_018398635.1 of Cyprinodon brontotheroides. Classification (NCBI taxonomy): domain Eukaryota; kingdom Metazoa; phylum Chordata; class Actinopteri; order Cyprinodontiformes; family Cyprinodontidae; genus Cyprinodon; species Cyprinodon brontotheroides. The sequence goes on along the minus strand of JAGKQL010002645.1, from coordinate 12,833 downwards.
GTGCAAAAAACCTTTATTTTTATTAATCACAAATCATAAGAGTCTTGATAATTTCTAGCATGTCTGTAGGAGTTGATGTTTTACAAGTAAGTAACCGCTAATATGCGAAGTACCGCCTGCTCTCAAGTTTGGTAGTACTTTTGCTCCTCGTCCCCAAATACTGTAATGAAACCAATTCCCACTCAATTCAGTTTATTTGCGGCAGTACCCGGCCGTTACGCCACCAAAGTGCACTTTCTTACAGAGCATCGGGCTAACCAGACTGGCGGCGCAGTCAAATTGCTTCAAAGTTTTCATTCGGCGGAAACAGGCGTGGCCATTGCATCGACTCATTGACTTGGCAATCCCTCATACCAAAAACATGCTTGCAGTGACAGTAGAGAGGAAAAACTCATTTTAACAGGAAGAAACCTCCAGCAGAACCAGGTTCAGTGTGGTGGCCATCTGCTGAAAAAATGAGAGAGCATAATCTTTGCGTTACACTAACAAACAATACTGCAGAGTGGGAATAGAGATAAAAAAAAAGGTCCAGCAGTCTAAGCCTATAGCAGCATCACTATAGAGCTGGCACTGGATAACACAAGCCATTCTAACTACCTTTAAAAAAGAGAGTTTTAAGCCTACCCTTAAAGTAGACAGGGTGTCTGCCTTTTCCTTGTGGATCTAAAACTGGTAGTAATGGAGCCTTCCATTCTACTTTTTTAGAAATTCCTAGAACCACTAGTAAACCTGCTGATTTAGAGCAAAGTGCTCTGTTGGTAACATAAAGAACAATCAGATCTCTGATATAAAGAGGACCTTGGCCATTTAAGGCTTTTATATGTGAGAATAGAGGATTTTAAATTCCATTCTGGATTTAACAGGAGCACTTAGCGAGTAAAGGTGGGTTGGGAGATATGATCTCTCTTTTTAATTTTTTCATCAGAACTCTGGCTGCATTTTTGGATCATCAGAAGGCTTTTTAAATGCAGTTTGTGGACTTCCTGATAGTAAAGAATTACAATAGTCCAGCCTGAAGTAACAAATGCATGGACTAGTTTTCTCCCATCACCCCTGGACAGGAGTTTTAAAAATTTTTTCAATCTTCCGCAGATGAAAGAAAGGAAATTCTAGAATCCTCTTGATATGGGATTTAAATGACAGGTCCTGATAAAAAAACAACATCAAGATTTTTAACTTTATTATCAATTTATCCCATCCAAATGAAGTGAGACTAATCAGCTTATTTGTCAAGACTCTGGTCAAAGACCATAGCTTCTGTTTGTCTGCATTCAGGAGCAGAAAGTTAAGGAGTCCATCCGGGATTTTTATGTCTTCAGGAACATGCCTGTAATCTGTGTAATGGGTTAGCTTCATCTGCATTTATAGACAGATACAGCAGAGTATCATCAGCATAACAGTGAAAATTAATCCCATGCTGTCTAATAATTCTACCAACTGGGAGCATATATATGTAGTAAAGAGAATTGGTCCTAGCACTGATCCCTGTGGTACTCCACAGGTAACCTTTGAACATCAGGAAGATGGATTGGATATACTGTAGGTCTGTAACTGACCAAGTCATCTGGGTCAAGAGACAGTTACTTAAATAAAGGTTTAATTACAACAACCAAAACAGGCTTTGGCACATATCCCTTTAACAGGTAGATTAATCACATCTAAAATAGCGGAGGGAAACTTTGCCTCTGACCCTGATATTACAGATGACAACACTTATTGCTGGAAACATATATTTTGAACACTGGTATTTGTATTCTTGGTTTAAATGTGAACTGGCCCCAAACCTCAGATCTGTGTAGCTGCAGTCTTCATTCCGTGCCGTCGCCTCTCTCCGGTCTGGACTCTGTATGTCTGTAATTGTTGCATCTTTGTGTCCTTCAGACACTGTTTAAGAATTTTCCCCTTGATTTCTTCGTCTCCAAAGCCTTATGGTTTCACTTCACTCACAAGGTCAGAAAAGGCCAAACTTCACCCAAAGGAAACCCTGTTGTGTTTTAGCATCTGGCTTACGGACAAGAGTATCGGGGATGTGATCCGATGATGATCAGAGAAAACTATTCCAGTGTGTTTATTATTTGAATGTCTGAATAACTTGAATTTGTTTTCTATTTAATTTATTTGTTCACTTTTTTTTCTGAATGTGCCTTTAGCAGTATGGAGGGGTTGTAGTAATGTTTAAAGTTTCTATTTTTATTTTTTCTTTGTTTAAAGATATGTGTGTTAAACAACCTCCTCCCTGTTTTTCCGCTGCTCTTATGTCCACATGCTTTACTGTTGCACTACCATTAAACTACAAATAGCTAGAAAAAATAAAAACATGCTTTATGGTAGAAAGTTCAGAAAAAGGACGCCGCCGGCCTGCATGCTGTAGCTCTCATCTGCCCATCAGCCCTGAGTCAGAGTGGCGCTCAGAACTCCGATGAAAAATACTTGTGTGTGTGATCGACGGGGCCTGTCAGGCAGGGAAGTCCAAATCCCACCCAGCTGGCACCCCTGACAGGCTCAAGGAAGCGCTCTCAAGTATCTGGAAGGGTTTCAGCTTTGATTTGACTCAGGTCGGCTGAGGAGTTCTGGCTGGATGTGCACATGTTGCGCCAATAACCATTAGAAACCCGAGTTCAATAAATTCCAGCTTTGTAGCTTTGGACACAGCACTTTCGCATTCATCACTTTTGATACGATCCAGAGGAATTTGATTCAGCCCCACTTTGAAGCGAGATTTTTTTAGCTCCTTTTTTTATGTTTTTAAAGAAAACGGATGAAATCTCCAGATAAAACCTTTGGCTTAGGCATGGGTCCGATGTATAGATTAGACAGACTTGGCTGGAGTGTCCTGCAAGGGAAGTAGAGGAACAGATGTTGGTGTAGCTCATCGATCGCTGGTTTTCCTTCCAGTGAATTCTGGGTCAGACTCAATGAAAGCAGCTTTTCTCTTCTTTTTTTTTTTTTCAGTAAATGAGCCGAGATGACGAAGCTTACTTATTAATATTAAACAGTGTGGGGTTTTCCCTGACCGACAGTGAATCACACGTGGCAGACGTCTTAGAAAGTCAGTTTCTGCCTCCTCGCAGCTTTCACAGAATTCATCATCATCATCATCGTATGAAACAGCGTGTGAAATCTGGGACGCTATACTGATGGCGTTCACTCTTAAAGCTGCTACTGCTACATCTACAGAGCCGTCTCATTTGTTGACATCAGCCAGACATTCCCCAAAGCTTTCTGTCAAAAAGGAAAAAAAAAAGTTACATCTCTTAAGAGATACTTCATTTCAGCAGCAGATCCCTCCTCAGTTTACCTCGTTAACATGATTCCTACACGATAACAAGCATGAGATTCATTCATTTAGAAACAGCAAACATGTATAAATATTTCAACGGCGTTTCAATTACTCACTGTAGCTGAACAGTTCTGCTCTGAGGTGATGTTTGAATCCAAGAAAGGACACAGCAGCAGAGATCAAACAGCCTTTATGTCAGGATGAGAGAACAACGCATTACCATCAACATGGAGCTGTTTTTTTTATTTATTCTGTACATCCGTAGTATTTTTACACATAAGATGTATAAAATAGGGATGCACATTATTTTCCTTACAGACGGCTTCAATAAAGCACTATGTCAATCTGCTGCAGAGTTGATTTGTCTTTACTGTTCGATCTGCAATTATGGCACAATACATCTAAAAGCTTATTGTTTTTATTCATGAGGAGCAAAAATGTTGACCCCTGCAGGATTTTTCTATTCTGTTTCTATAATAAAAAAAAAAAAAAAAACGAATTTCCTGGTGTTAAGTCACTCAAAAGTCCCTCCTTATTCCTCTAGGATAAGTTATTAATTCCTGTAATTGTTTAATTAATTGCTAAAAATATTTATGAAAAAATATTTTTATTTTCTAACTCCATATATGTCTCAATGTAATAAACATTTTCAATGGAAACCAAAATTTTAGTGGAGCAAAAGAATAGAGGCAGAATGTAAAATAAAGTGCCTCTTTCACTTTCCTGATTGGAGAGAAAAAGAATCACACTTCATCGGTGTTGTACGTTGCGCTTCGATAATCGCTGTCATTGCTGTATAAAATTTATCCGTGTAAAACCTGATCCTTACTGATTATAGGCCCAAACTGTGTAAATGTGTGCAACTCAAAATTATACTTGGATTCAGTTTTTGTTCTTCTGTTTTTTGGTATGGTTATCTTTCCAACTGTTTAAATTAAACCTTTACTCTGTATTGTTAAAAATGCTAGAAAGTGTCCTTATAAAGTTGGTAAAACTTATGATAGCAGTTTTCATATATTTTTTCTGCTAAAAAAATTAAAGAACATTATTCCAATTGAACTTTATGTTAAAGCTGGAATTTCCTTCATATTGTAGACTTATAAAAGCTAAGCTTAAAGGGGAGCTTCATGTTCTGTCAATCTATATTATTATGGATCCAATTTATTGTGTTACTTAGTTGGCCCTGATGCTTTTTCAATTACTGACTCATTTAAAACCAAAAAATAATGTAAATTTTCTTCTAATTCAACAGCAAATAGACATTATTTAAAAATATAATGTATAAGAAAATAGATATGGAAAGAAGAGCTTTGTAAATAATTAGCCAAAAGGTCACATTGAGATCTTTTGTACTTTGTTTTAGAGTAAAAACAAGACCATATCATAAGCAAATGATTAGTATCCTGCTACAGGTTGGATGACCTGCTACTGCTACATTGCCTGCTCCTTGTTTTTAATATGACTCTTTGATAATTTAGCTCATTACATGTTTTCCTGTGGATTAAAATTCACAGGAAGCTTTCTCCGCCATATTAATCCAGACATTGAAGTCACTACAGTTTAGCTGGACTGTGTCCAGGACTCTCAGACTGGTTCATCTAAAGAAGACTGCAGCAAACAACATGGCGCAGTCCTTTTTACTCTTTTATTGAAGTCATTGTATGGATCAGTAATAGAGTTTATTATTCCTAAAGCAAGAGAAAAGAGTTGAAATGTTGAAAAAATAATTTTAATTTTGACAATGACATTTCAACAGAAACACAAATACAAAATTTATTTCATAGAATGAATGGTCCTATAAATCCTTTAAACAACTCATGAATAAAACAAATATGTATATCAAGAACATTTAAAACTATTTTTCTCAGAGTTTTTACTAATATTTGAAACACCCACAGGCTTCTGTAACCATGAAACATCATTCAGAGTGAAAGTGACATAAAATGCCTGCTGATGGGGAAGAGATTGAAATACACTTTTGCTTTGTTTTTAAAAAAGTGTTACAGAGGAAAAAGTCCAGGATGAAGATGAGGAATGATGAATTCATGCACTCAGGGGTTCATTCTCCTCAGGTTTGAGGGCCAACTAAAAGAGAAAATAAACAACTTCGAGTACCAGCACACCTGCTTGTGACATCGAATAACGGTGCTAAGCAAAAACTTTCCCACAAATCTACAACCAGCGGAATTCATCAGCTGAAACGAGGGCAACCACCCCCACCTCGGAGTGAAAACGGCTCCAGATTTATTTGGTAAAAACACTTTGTCACAAGCTCCTCTTGGTGTCTGCATCCAGAAGCTCGCTGAGTGCGTTTCTTTCCTGCATCAGCTGGCTCTGTTTGGCCAGGAGCTCACACACCTGCTGCAGCGCTGCTCCTGACAGTGCCGGTCCAACTGCTGCAGCCTGAAACACACAAATACACACACTGAGTGAAAGTGTGGGAGAATAAGCAGCTCTCTTGGCTAATAAAAAATCAAATGTAAATATTAAATGCTTAGTTACAGATTCCTAATTTCACTGGACTTTTGTTTGGTACAAAACCAACACTGTTCACATGGATATGATGACACTGTTATGGAAATAACCAGGATGGAGCCAGATGTTGATCCCATTTCTTGAAAGGTGTTCTTGGAATGTAGAGATTATTGGATGGACCTCATGGTGGAGTAGGAGAAATGTTCTGGCCATCTAAGTAAGGTCTTGCATGGCCCCTTGGGGACGTCTTCAGGTTTGGGGATAAATATTTCAGTAGACCTGAACTTCAACAAACAATCAAAGCTGAGGAATCAAAACGATTTTAAAGATCCTGGAGGAGAAGTTGTTTTGGAAAGATCAAACCATAATTTCATAGTGTTAAATAATGGAAAAATAAAAATTACTTTAATGCCTCATATGCTGCTGGTTATATCCTGCATCCATCGACCTTATGGACCAAAGAGAGAGTCAATGAAAAAGAAAAACAACCAATGTTTCCTCTAAGCTCCGTGTTTTGGTTTTTGCTTAGCTTGCAAATTCTCCTTTTTATAAGAAAAAATGTATGTAGCGGCAAATTCAAACAAACTGTAAATCAGACCAATGCTTTTTTTCTGCATCATTTTGAATCCATGCGCCTTGTTTTCAACTTAAAACCAATGCGAAACAACTGTGTGAATCCAACAAAAAGAATATGTGGAGGCGTCCAAGATATTTATCAGTCTAAGCTCCCCAGAACAGTTAAACTCAGTCCTGCCATCCAACATGCAACATTTTTCATTCAAGTAAATGAAGGAAAAACAAAAACGGGTCAATCAGCACATTGTAGTATATATGGTGGCTGCAGCGCTTGGGATGTGAGGCGCCACAGCAGATCTCACATCTTGTGCATATTTTTGCTACAGTACATTTCAAGCATCCACTGCTGATTATGAAAGATTTAACATTTATTTAATTTATCGCGATTTCTTATTTATGGATGTTAATCATTAAATTCTTATATCATTATATAATTTTGTTTAGTAGAAATACAAATAGTTACAGTTATTTATACTGTATCACAGCTTCTGCATTCATTTCATTGTATGGAAAATGTGAATCTTTTAATGTGAACAAAAAAGTCTGAGAAAAGTTTAACGTCTCATTTCTTCCAAAGCAGGACTCTTACATATCTTGTAATATACTTTTCATTTTAAGTTTCAAAGTAAACTAACAGGCAACCCTTCCTAACATGCAAATTGGAAATCCAAATATTTAGCAATTGCAGATTTTTCATATTGTAGAGGTGTTAATATTATTTGTCCAGCTGATAATAAATGTTGCAGTTTGATTATATATTTTCAAAAGGAACCAGAGGTCATGGGTTTAAACATTTTAAAAAATCACCGATTGGCCAGAAGGTCACACAAATACCACAGAGAGGATAAAATAAAATTCATCATTCAAAATAGGATTTAAAAATATGTTTTCAAATTACGGTATTTAATAAAGGATTAATAAAAATTACAAGTCCTCTCTTCCTATAATAAATCCAATTTAAAATTTGCAATTGCAAAATGCTTTTAACATTACTCTGTTTTTAAATCTATAATCAAAACTTTAAATTCTATTATTCTCTTTTTGTACGGAAGAGGATTGGGGCCACTAAGGAAAAAGTTTACTGATTTTAAAGTACATTTCAGTTTAGTATGGGAAAAAGAAGTCGAAATTCTGACTTTAATCTCCAAGAAATTCTTAATTTTTTTCTCAAATTATAACAGTGTTTTCATAATTTTGACTTAATCTCAGAATTCTAACTTTTTATTGTCAGAATTCAGTCAAATTCTGAATTAAAGTCAGAGGTAGGACTTTTCCCAAATTCTGACTTTAATCACCGAATTCTGACTTTATCTCAAAATTCTTAATTTTTTTTCTCAGCATTCTGACTTTAATCTCAGAATTATGACTTTTTCTCCAAATTCTGACCTTAATCTCAAATTCTAACTTTTTTTTTTAATGTCAGAATTCTGACTTTTCAGAATTCTGACTTTAATCTCAGAATTCTTAATTTTTTTCCTCAGAATTCTGACTTTTAATCTCAAATTCTTAATTTTTCCTCAGAATTCTGACTTTAATCTCAGAATTCTAACTTTTTATTGTCAGAAGTCAGTCAGAATTCTGAGATAAAAAATCAAATTCTGACTTTTTTTTCCCCAAATTCTGACTTTAATCTCCGGAATTCTGACTTTAATCTCAGAATTCTTAATTTTTTTTCTCAGCATTCTGACTTTAATCTCAAATTATGACTTTTTCTCAGAATTCTGACTTTAATCTCAAATTCTTAATTTTTTCCTCAGAATTCTGACTTTAATCTCAATTCTAACTTTTTATTGTCAGAATTCAGTCAGAGTTCTATGACCATACTAAACTGAAATAAAATTTAAAAATCTGTTAACTTTTTTTTTTTTTTCAGTGGCCCTAATCCTCTTCCTTACTTTTGTCCGCCATACATTTTGTATATTGATAATTTCATATCTAAAAGGCAATGAAAAACCATCTACCTGAGCTTTCATAGTGACCTTCTGGTATTTATATATTTTCCAAATGGCTGAAATAAAGTGGAAACTTTGAAAAGCAACTAGTAAGGGAGTACGGTCAGATATCGGGTAAAATATCTTTACTATAGCACCATGTTTTCTCCATCACTCTGTGAGAACATCAGCTACTAAACCTAAAACCCAGGGGTCTGGAAGCGAGGGAAGGATTTGTATCACATCCCAGAAGTCCTTTCTAATCCAATATTGCTCCTGTACTTTAGGATTTGGATTCTTTATATCATTCTAATAATATTATATTTCTATTCTGTTAACCACTCAGATATGATTACACTGAATAAATCTCTCTCTAATAATATGTTTGTAATCTTCTTCCTCTGAACTGTTGATCCAGTCCATTGAAAAGCTTAGCAAACAAAAGCTGCAGCTTTAGGGGATTAGTTAGATTTTATAAACATTTAGTCAGACAAGTTAGAAAGCTGCAACTGAAGTCAGCTGCATCACAACATATTTCAATATATTTGGTTTTATTCTGAGGCATTGTTTTCATCTACAAAGCATCCCTGTGGCAAAATACTTTCTTTTTCTTCAGAAAGTTGTAGGAATGCGTCCGTGTGAAGGTTCATCACAACATCCCAATTAGTCCGCCCCTCTCTCTGACAGGGGCTCCTCCAGACAATGAACCCTTTCCTGGCTGGGATTAGAGGCGTGCGTGTGAGGCTGGGTGTTTAAGGGAAGGAACCTGCCTGAACATTTCCCACCAACAGGCCGGTGTTTCATCCATTCCTCTCTAAAGGGTGGGTGAACGCTTCTGATAATGAGCGAGGGGAGCCACTCACAGTCAACTACATCTGCTGTATATATAGCATCTACAGAACAAGTTCTATGTCTCAGAGATGCTGGGGAAATGTTTTCTTGACGTTTGTGTTGAGGTAGAGGTTAGTCCTGATATTCAAGATATACCTCTGTTAAGCTTTGAGTGATGGGTGTTAAAAGAATACTGATTCTGTCTAAATCTTGGACCTGGAAGGTAAGGAGATCTTTAAGTACTGTTCATCCAGGAAGAAGGAAGCTGGTTAGATACAAAGGGGGAGGATGATGAGGGTTTGGGGCAGATGCCCCTACCCTGCTGGTCATGTTGGCAGAGGCCTTCCTGCCTCGGTGTGACAGACGGAGGAGGCAAACATCCCAACTCTGCTACAAGCTGCTCCCCCCCCCACACTGTCCGCCCTTAAATCCTCCTTTGCCTCTCTGTTTGGACCCCCTCCACCTTTAGCACCATCCTCACCGTCCTCTCCCTCCATGCTCAGCTCCAACCGGTCTACTTTATCCCGCCTGATGGCAGACCTGAGGCTCTGTCCGGTATCTGGAGGCCGAGGGCAGCGACCCCCCCCCTCCCAGCCTGCAGCCGGCTCCCAAGCTGTCCTGACCAGCCGCCTCCTCACTCCTTCCTCCCACTCTGCTTCTCCCCTCCTACACCATGGCACAGCATGACATCTCACAACAACCCAACCAGGAAGAGGTGGCTGCTGAAGATGGAGCGCGCAGCAGACAGCAGCATAAAGGTCAGCAACAGAGCCTGTTGTTCTTTAAATGTTTGATGAGGGAAGTGTTGAGAATGTTCCCACTGAAGGCCTTCAGCTCCGTAACGCTGAACTAGTTTGAGTCACGCAGTAAAAAATGTCAGTCCTTATCTAGATATTGTCTGACGCAGCGAAACAGAGTCTACCAAACGCTGCTAGTCGATCGAAGAGGAACTTAAAGAAGCTTGTTACAGAGAATTAGCTATGATTGATTGCAAAGTTTAAAAATATATATATCTCAATCTGAAATATGTAGACAAGTTTAACATGTCGTTTTTCTGCTGGGGACATATGTGAGGCAGCCTGCCAAGTCAAACAGAAGCAGAATCTGCCATCAGTGCCTCTTCTTTTGACTTTATACCGAATGTTTTCATCTTTATAGTCTGATCATTGCAGACTTATCATGCAGCATCGCCACATTCACACCCCACACCTCTTCAACCATCTACTTCATCCTTCATTTATTTTATTTTGTTAACACAAATCTTAAGAGTAACGTGCATTACCCTCATATCTGTTAATAGTCCTGAATAAAAAACAAATCTTACCAATTAGATTTAAAGATGAGCTTAATTATTGAAACTTTTTTGTACGCATGAATAACATCACCTGGAGCACACTATTCCTAAGGCGAAACACGGTGGTGGTGGTATCATGCAGGTAAAAAAAGATGTAGATCAATATGATAACATTTCTAGGAGAGATCGTATTAAAAGGTCCAGAAGAAACAGACTGGACTGAAGCTAAAGCCTCTTATAACATTGATGTTTTGATCAAAACGTATTTAAAGGCTTCCAGGAACTAATTTAAAGACAGAAAGAGAAAGAAAAAAAGAAGAATGACAAGGCTTAAGAACTGAACCAATCCGTCAGGGATCATATTCTGTCATAAGAACTGAGATTTATTGTGTTTATTAATGATAAATTGCATTTGAGGTTCTGCAAACCAAACAGCTTTCAGTTTGGGATCATCACCTTTCCCGTTCTATAAAACATTAATATTATTTAAATCCTGAATACAAAGCAACAGTTTTTCCTGTTAGCGTTATTCAATCCCAATAAAACACATCACAGCATGTGGTTGTATATGAATCCATTCGCTTGGGGAAATGCTAATGAGTCGGTGTAAAAAATGCTGGTAGGTTTCAGTAAATCAGCCGGCCGGGTCGTGGCCTGAGATGTTTAATTCAGCTGCAGGTTGTAAGCTGAAGGTTTATGTAACGCGGTGAGTAAAAGCTGTGACCCGCGCTGCACGTATGACCAAACGAGGCCAGAAGGCTGCCAACCTCTGGCCTCGCTCTAATCCACCTCATCTCACCTCCGTGCTCTGCCCCTGAGAGGAAAGCTGTGTGTGTGTGTGTGCATCATTAAGGTAGCGCCCCTTCCAGCAGCTAAAGCAGCAAATCCAATAACTGGCCTCCATCGACTGGCACACTCTTTAATTAGGGCTTAATACAGCCTAATGCTCAGACAGTGCCCCTCACTAATCCGCACACATTCTGCCGGCTGCTGGGAAGTGAGGAGGAGGGAAGGAAGCTTGGGTTTTCAGCTGGACCGAGGAGACGAGGAGAGGGTCTGCGGACGGTGAAAGCCGTCAGAGTTTCAGAGGGAGAGCTTCCCTCCTGACCTGGTGGAAGGACACCACCTGCTGGAGTCACCAGCTCACTTCTATCTGCACTGAAATCAGCCCAACGTTTAAAAACAAACACCTGAAACAGCCTCTAAGTGTGCGTTTTGCTCTCCAGCAGACATGGAAACTGAAGTTTAGCTGCGGGGCACTTTGCTGTAATTTCCCCTGACGGCCCAATAATCAAACTCTGCACCTCCAAACCGCAGCACTCGCTCCATCGACTGCTGCAACCGAGGAGCTTAATTACATCACACCAACTTCCTCTCTCTGTGGCGTATATCAGTCATAGCCCACAGCTAGCGCCTGAACTCTGTTGTGTTTGTGTTTGCATATTTATTTACAGGTGGGAGCATATGTCCTGAGGCACGCTCGAAGGGAAAGAGATGCTAACGCCACGTTAGAGGAGCACTGATCCAGGAGATCTGTGGCGGCGTTCTGGTCTGTCACTCAACAGCTCCATGTGAGCGCTTGTTTCCACAGCAGCGCTCATCCAGTAACATGATAACAAACATTAGGAAAACGTCAGATTCACGGTAAACTGGGTCGAACTGAGACCATCCAAAGTCAAGGATTTTATAAGCAGAAAATCAAGAAAGGAAGGAACTTATCTGGGCCAATACGACATCCTGACCTCCATCTTTTAGCATTTATAAAAAGACAGAGAAACAAACATTTACCTTTAAATTAGACATGATTTATTACAATAATCTTAACCTAAACAGACCAGGACAGAATAATTAGAATAGTATGGTGGCACCACTCTTTTAAGTAACACAGGATCTGGTGTTAGCTTGGTAATTAGCTGAACTATTTCACCCCAGTCAGCTTTTAACTTTAAAACAATATCTCTTAGCCTCAACCCTATCACTGTCTGATTTTTGTTGTTGGTTCAGCTAAAAAAAATACTATAAATAAGGGATCAATGTAGTTGTCTTGTTTCAGCCAGCACACAGGCAGTGTGCAGGCATAACTAAAGGAAGGGGCTCTAAACAGCTGATCGGGGATAAGGTTGAATAAATGAATGATCCTGGAATCTACTACAATATACTTCCAATTACTGCACTGGTTTAATAGCTTATTTTAGTAGAAATGTGTAGCAATATGTGAGGGAGGGGGAGAGATAAATCATTTATTGGAAAACTCGAGTAATAACTTTTGAGGAGACTTTATTTTAGGCCGTGGACAGAAGCTGTAACGTAAAACAGGCAGAGAACTGGAGGTTTAAACAGAGAAAATAAAAAATGAAATCTGAAGCAAAACTTTATTAGAAAGATGTTTGACTTGCTGTAGCTGTGTGCGTCTGTTTGTTTGTGGGGCTTGATCGTCTGGGGGGGG
>JAGKQL010002644.1:0-16800 GCA_018398635.1 Cyprinodon brontotheroides | reverse complement strand
TCAACCCGCCTCAAAGCCAACGCTGATTGGACGTTCGTTTGGTGAACAGCTCCATTTTTCTTTAACGGAGAGTCTCCAGACTGATCTGTGAGTGAAACTTTGAAAGCTCGCAGGATCAGGATGGTCTCCACGAGGCTTAAGACAGGCAGGGGCCCTCTGAATTGAGAAGACAACACATAAAACAGACCCATTACACAGATACAAAAATTTTAATAGAATAAACATCCATTCTTTATTCTAGGTTGTGTTTTCCTCTCTTCTTCTCCCTCTTTCTTCTTTGTTTTCCTCTTTTTATGTTTTGTGGTTCTCGTATTGACTCCTTTCGCCACCTCTAGCGAAATGAAAGATTTTTCCTTAAGCACTAAGCTCAGCTGATTCCTCTGCTCCTTCCTGTGTTTCCAAAGGCGACGGCAAAAGTAAATGACACAATCCTTCTCCTTTCACTTTCATGATCTGCTTATCTGTTCTCCATTTTTCATTTGAATGAAATAATATAGCTGCATGACACTTAATATTCTAAGTGTTCTGATGGCTTCTTTAAAGAAAAGCATTTTTATCGAAAACATAATGTAATGTGACAAAGCTGTAAAGGAATAGTTGTATTAACCATGTGAACAGAGTTTGAGGCAACTGTATAGTATTGCCTAATGGTAAATGTACATAAGACAACATTATTTAAAATCTATGGATCTGATGCTGTGATCAGCAATTGGCGGTGAAAATATTTTCTTAATTCAACAATATTATTGGTTTTGACAGCATCTATTGCAACTGATGGTGCCGAACATTTACTAGAAACCAACATGTGCCTCTGATAGATGCTGAATCACCAAAGGGAGACACATCAGCAAGGAATACAAGGAAAGATGAAGGTCTGGAAAAACAAACACTGCTGCAAAGACAAACAATGACACAAGGCGAACAACATGTTGGCTATTTCATCACCATGGTGACACTTGGCTGTTGGAAAATCTGGAAATGAAACCAGCGGATCATAAGAAGGAAATGAGCAAGCTAATCTGGACTGTTTAAGGAGAAAGAGTGGCTCTAAATTATAAAAATGGGGGAAACCAGATGGAACCACATCATGTCAGGTCCCTCTTCCGGCTACCAGAATATTACCTTCCTCAACAGCCTTGCTTTATCTAAAACATAGAATGAGATAAATCAGGCATTTAGTGAAACTTACAACATGAAGTCCTGCTCCCAGCAGGGCTGGTCTCCTCGCACAGTGATGGTTGTGCTTTTAACATTCTGGACCTTCAGCGTCACGTAGGTGTTGAACTTATCTGAAAGAAACAGGAATAGAAAATGATGAAGGATGGATGGATGGATGGATGGATGGATGGATGGATGGATGGTTGATGGATGAACAGTTGGATGGATGAATGGATGGACGGATGAAAGAATGGTTGGATGGATGGATGGACTGTTGGATGGATGGATGGATGGATGGATGGATGGATGGATGGATGGATGAAAGAACGGTCCAATGGTGGATGGATGGATGGATGGATGAATGGATGGACGGATGAAAGAATGGTTGGATGGATGGATGGACTGTTGGATGGATGGATGGATGGATGGATGGATGGATGGATGGATGAAAGAACGGTCCAATGGTGGATGGATGGATGGATGCATGGATGAAAGAACGGTCCAATGGTGGATGGATGAATGGATGGATGAATGGATGGACGGATGAAAGAACGGTTGGATGGATGGATGGATGGATGGATGGATGGATGGATGGATGGTGGATGGATGAACAGTTGGATGGATGGACGGATGAAAGAACCGTCTAATGGTGGATGGATGGATGGATGGATGGATGGATGGATGGATGGATAATTTCCTGCTGATAACAGAGAGAACCGAGTTTTCTCAGCCTTCCAGGCTGATCAAAGCTTTTCCAAACCCACAGATCTGAGATCAGCCACAAAATGTTGATCTCTGCATCTTTAATCTGTTGCATGAAACAAACGTTACATCATGAGGCTTCAGCTCACTTGATTAAAACATCCTCAGCAACAGCTTCAAGGTAAAACTTGGCTGAACTAAAGAAAGTGGGCTGTTGAATCTGCTGTGGATTAGTCTGGTGGCAAAGGATCAGTAGCTCCAGTGAAAGCAGATAAATCTCCTCCTAAGTATGCCGAGCTGAGCCAAGCCGAGCCAGGACAGCACAGTGACCCTGTTAATCTCCAAAGTGAGCCATTCTCATGTGTCACACCACATCCAACTCTCGGCCTCCAAATGCTTCATATGCATCTCCTGCACACTCAGATCCACTTTCTCCTAACAGAGAGGATAAACACTCAGTTGGCGACCATGCAGGCCCGTTTCCTGGTGACGTAATAAAGCCAGAGTCTCATTTGACCTGTTGATGCTGCTGAAAAAGGTCTCCGTCACTCCTGATACCAATCAGGGCCCCAAAACATGAAAATTCACTTGAGTCAAAGGTGACAGTTCAGATAATCTGTCTGAATGGATCCATTTCAAAGTGTGCAATTCAAAGAGTATTTCACAGCCCTTTATAAATGATGAGTTCATACTCCAAACGCTGACTGATCAGCTGGTCTTGTATCTATTTACACACCCAGAGGTGTCTGTCAGCCTGCTGTCAGCCAGCAGTGATGGACGTAGAAGCCACAGCAGATGCTTGGCTTTTCATTTCCTGCAGCAGGGCGAGGAAAGAAGCAACACGTGTCTGCTGGAGTGCTTTAGTTACGCTCCGAGACCTTCCAGTTACGCACGCACGGCCGGCGGTCATTTCCTGCTACCCAGCGCTCTGACAGTAAACATGTGGCCGCCTCCATACGGACGCAGGAGGGGCCGATAACTGAACAGGGGTGTAAGATGACTCAGTGTTCTGCACCTCATCATCTTTTCTAGATTTTCTCATTTACCACCATGAACGTTTATAAGAATAATGCTCAATGAATTTAACAACTTTTTTAAAACCAGATTATGGGTTCTAGACAGGGGCCAACAAGGACCTGTACTGAGAACACAGAGTATACACACAGCATGAATATTTTCCCATGCTGCCATATCTGTTTTATATGGAGGACCAACTCTGCCATAGAAATAAGTGAAAATGTTCTGAAATTAAGTGTATTTACCCTTAATTTAAGTAGGTAAATGAGACTGTTTGCCAATAAAATAAGTATTTTTACTCTTAAAATAAAATAATTAGCTAACATACACTTGAAATAAGACAATGCAATTGTGTTTTCTTATTTTAAGTGTAATTTTTCTTGTTCCGTTGGGAAGATGTCTCTTTTATCTGTAGTCGACCAAAATCCCAGACGATTTTGAAATTGCCCCCGGACATTTTTTTAGGTATATGAAAAGTAGGACATGTCCGGGAAAAGGAGGACGTCTGCTCACCCTACCATATAGCAAGGTGACAAACTCAATGCAATCTGATGCTTCAGTGAGTGCTTGTTGCTATGATGCGCCTTTTGCTCTGCAGCACCGCTTGTTGTAAAACTTCAAATCAATCAGCGCCATTGCAGCTCATCTGGCAAGTAAATATGCATGCGAGAGCATACCATAAAAAAGAAGAAAACCTGTCTTTTCATTCTGGGGCTTTTAACCAGATCTTTGCATTAGGACTCATAGAACAGCAATTATGCCATTTTCAGCCCAACCAATGTTACACACCCTATTCAGGAGACCTTAAGGGCACCAAATACCCTATATAATCATTCTATGATCCCTTTAAAGCGGCTTTTTCTCAGACATTAAGTGTCCAGATTCATCTGAAATGAATTTATTGATGGATGGCATTCTTGTACTTATGGTCCAAGCAAAAAATCCATAAACTCTGACCTTAGCATGTTGGTGCCTACAAAACATTAGCCAATCCACGTTAACCACTGTCGAAAGTGGATTGGCTACTTGTTTGTCAATCCAACATTTTGCGTATGTGACGCCATATTATCCCGCTATAACGCAGAAGAAGTAATCCTACGCTTGTTTGCTGCTGCAGCATTTTTGAGCCATTTATTCATTCTTGAGTAAACTGCAGCATCAATGGCCGAAAACAATCCTGACAAACCTAACCAGAAAAGAAAGCCTTTTTTGGAAGCTAAGGTAAGTAGCAAGTTGGTTAGCATTAGCCATAAGGATTGAGCTTTTTTGATGGTAAAAACTGACTTTCTGTGGCGATTTTGTCATCATGCAATGTTTTTATTTGCTAATATGCTGGATTACTTTTTATCCCTAGACCCTTTCAGACAAATGGAAGTGAAACAATCTAAGACTGGATTTATAATACGGCCTAAGGGTCGCTTCAAAGGTATGAAGTCGGAGCTGTATTTTATCAATTCTGATTTAACATGGTGCCACATCTTTATTAATTGTGTGGTTGAACTTGATGATTGAATTGTGGAGAATCTAAGCTTTCCAAGCATGTGTAAAAGTTTAACCGTTATTTTCAAACATACTGCTATAAATACACAAAACGGAGAACTGGTGTAATAGGCAGATATTTCTTTGCATTTATCTGTCCAATAAAACAATAAATTTTAGGGCATCCATGCATAAGAAATATGAAAACATCAAGAATATGTTTAAAAGTTCCCTTTTCGCTCATATTTCAATGGTCCCTACATAAAATCCTAATAACATACATTTAAACATTGGAAACTTTTCAAATGCACTCTATGGCGCTTTTTTAAGTGTTTTTTTTTTTATGAAAAGAAAAATGTATAATCAGAAGAATTTAGGCAGGTAATGATGACATATTATAATAAAAACATGTTAGATTTACAGTCTTTGTTAAAGGTTTGCACAGGATCTGTGGTAAAAATGTGGTGATGACCCAATACATGCACACACGATTGTTCTTTAGGTGTTTGGGAAACCAAACCCAACAATCAGCTGTTCCTCTGATCCCATGACTGCACTAAACAAAGATATTCCAGGTTGCCAGGGCAACATGCTAAAACATTTACCCTGCACCCGCCTCCAACACCGCAGCCAGATAAGCAAACGTAACTCTTGACTGGAAATATGGTCCAGACAGCATTCTGCTGGGAAGAAAACGGCTCCGAATCTGTTGAGAAAGCCGCTCTGAAAGTAACCAGACCATCAAACCATGAGTGACAGAGCATAAACTCAATTAGCGTCAGAAGCGGACACTAGTAATAAAACACAGGCGTTGTTGCAAAGGAGCCTGGGGGATGCTGAAGCCTCTCCCTAATTAGATAGCCCTGTCTTTGTGCCTGACTTGGGCCGACTCCAACGAATAGCAGATAAGAGAAGAGGATGTATGGATTAGATAAGAAGCGTTTAGTGGCTGTGGGCCTTTTAACGGCAGGTGGCTTCCACTATCCAGCCGATACAATCTGCTCTGTTAGCGAGGAAGCAGAAAAATAGCACATGTCCGTCTGAAAAGCCCTTCCTGGGATATAACAGCCAATGAATGGACCGTCGTTTAAACAACATTTACTAGGTTCCTTTGAAGTATGAAACTAAGATTAATACTATAGTGTTAAACAAATTGGTCTGAATTAGGGCTGCAGCTAACGATTATTTTAAAAATCGATGAATCGGCCGCATTATTTTTTCGATTAATCGATGAATCGACAAAAATATTTTTATATTAACCTCTTTATTCCCAAAATAAACATTTTAGACAGAATAAACAAGCACACAGTACAGGTTGCTCATTAACTGTACTGGTGCAATATGAAAAATAAATGTTTGTGTTAAAACTAATGAAACTTACATATGAGAAATGTAGCTGTACATCCACAAAATATAGGGTACTTTTGTTTCATAAAGCCAAAAAAAGACAGGTAGTTTTGTTTTTTAAAGCCCCTAAGGGAGTTCAAACAATAGGTCCCCCCCATTTCAACAAATGAGGTTTTTTTAGACTAGAAGAGTTCTGCCTTTTAAGACAGGAAAATATATCAGTTAAAGTTGCTTGCTTGAGAAAAATACTGAACCATAGAGAGATAAAAATAGCCCTGTGGATTCAAATTATAAATTGTATTTGGAATAAAAATGAGAGAACTAGGTGCTAAAAAAACACATCCTCCAAAGACAGATATTTCAAGCATGGGAATGTGGCAGATAATTAATTGACATATTACTGATCCTGCTGGATTTTATTTTACTTCTACTTCCATAAATTGCAGGATCTTCTTTAGCTTATCTTTGCCAGAAGATTTAAACTTTAAAAGCCTTGCCCTCATAATTTGCAAGTTAATTTATTTATAAAGAAAATATAAATCGTCAGCTTAAGTTAATTCAAATGAAATTAAAAGTAAAATAAGTAGCCAACCATATCACTGTCTGTACCCTACTAACACGCGAAGATGCGCCGCTTCATTTGCAATGTGAGGCGCTGAGTGGGTAAACATCCCTCTTGACTCTGACTGCAGCGCCGAGAGAGGTGGGACTCCTGCGGGAGCCGCCGCTACGAGAACAGTGGGGTGGGATGGGGAAGGCTACGCCCCAAGGCAATGACGACGGCGGCGGATGACGCATTAATTGCGCGACACAACAAATCGATGATGAAATTCGTTGCCAACGCTTTTAAAGGTCGATTTTTATCGATTTTATCGATTCGTTGATGCAGCCCTAGTCTGAATTATCGTTAGATATTTATTGGTAGAGCTGAAAAATTTACATAAAACTGCTGTCTTCATCACAATATAAATGTATCATAATATAATGACTGGTTTAAGAAACTGGTTACCAATGATTTCTTTATATATTTGATGTATTTATCTTTCAAGTGGAAAAAAATCTAATCAGTAACTTAAACTTGAATGCAATAAACGGGCATTTGTGGCATGGGCGGTTCTAGACAGGGGCCAACAGGGGCCTGTGCCCCTGTAGCTCATGTCCTGGCCCCTATTATTGCCCCTGTACTGGAAGACATAATACTGGATGTGAGCTGGAACAGACATGGTTACTGATAGTTAGTTCCTTTGGATTTTATCTATTTCTTTCTTTCTTTTTATGTATTTCTTTTGTTCTTTATATTTTTTATTGTTTTTACAAATTTTATTTGACTAATTATTTAACCCTTTCATGCATAGTGGTCACTACAGTGGACGCAGTTATTAAATGGTTGTTTTTCTCTTAAATTAGCATGTTTTAATGTCACATTTGCACATATGTTACTACAGTGGACGCTAATGTATCATCCTGCCACTTGTCAAACTGCCACCTACTCGTCAGCCTTTGCAAGTGACTTTTTTTTTTCCTCAAAAAAACAAAATGGCCGACAGAGGAGCACATGGGTTGTGAGGGAGAGGAATATCTGCTCAATCCTTCTATTCTAGGCGATCCTTGCAGGTAAAAAAAAAATATGGGGACATCAAGTATCAATTAAGGAGTTAAGTATAAATTCCAAGAATTGATTCTGTGTTATTAAAAATTTGTAAGTAGTTATGTGCCCACTAAGTTGGACATTATGCAACTCCCTAAAGAAAGTATATATTTTTTAAAAATTGATGATAATGTTTTTTTCATTCATAAAGAGTAATAAAAACACTTGGTAAAAAAATCGTAACATATACTATCATAATTCATGCATGAAAGGGAAAATGATTTTTTCAAAACAAAACTCATTTTTGCAGCTGAATTTATCAGTTTTTCAGATTTGACAGAAAACGTCATTTTTACTTAAATTAAGTCAAAAATATGTAAAATTCCTAAATTGTGAATATATATTGACCTAATAAGACATAGAATTTTAATTAAACCTAATTGAATAAGATAAAATTCTCTTCATGCAGCTCTCTTAATATGTTTGAATCCCTTGCCCTGTTTTTTATTTCATGCTTTTCTGGGCCCCCATGAAAACACGTTGGCCCCCTCCTGGCCCCCTGGTACATTTGGTCTACATGTAAAACCGCCACTGATCTGTGGGAAATATAAACACCTTCAACTGGTTGATATTAATCAAACTGAATTTAATACCACTTCTGACTTCCTCCTCTAAACTCATGATAAATAAAATGATCCTATAATAATTACAATAAATACAAACCAGCCAATTTCTACGGATCATTCTTAAAACTAAGGCTAAACTTTCCTTCTTTAGTGGATATATTTTGGTCACCAAGAATTAAAAATACACACAGAACAGGTTTAAACCTCTATTAACTTGAGTACATGAATATGATAAAAACTAAACACTGTTTTCTTGAGACTTGAATAAAACAAATCAGACAAAATCTAACTTATTTTTATCATTAAGCTGAGTTGTTGTTGTGCGTGCATGCAGGAAGGGATTACAGGAGGTGAACCGTAGGATGACGTTTTGAGAGAGTAGACATCAGTCATCAGTTAAACCACCCACTCACCCACGAGGTCTCAGTCAAATGTCTTCATTTATTATTGATCAATCAGCAGTTGTTTGGGGTTTTTTCCGATAAATTACTCAGGAACTACGCAGGCAGTCGGAAAACTGACATTTGCAGTTCGAACCTCTCATGAATGTTTCAAATATTGGAAGTCAAAGCTACTGAAAAACTCTCCTAGTATTCAGCAAGGGGATCCAAACAGATTGTAACAATAAACATAAGATGTATTATTTACATCTCTACAAGAGAAACACAAGGTTTAGTGGACAAAAAGAACAAGCTATTCCGGCTGCATAATTCCTGTTAAATAATCAAGCAACGGTTTTCTGAGAAAGTCTGTGGAAAAGGAGGAATATGACCAGCAGCTCAGGAAATGTCACTACCTGATCTACAAACCCAGAAGTCTTTCAGCAGCACAAAAAAGGTCTGAAGACATCCAGCTGCAGGTGTGGTAAAGGCATGATGCAAATACAAATCACAAACCAACCTTATGTAAACATCAGAGCCTCTTCCAAAAGTTACACATCCTTAGCAGAACAAATAAGGATTTACAGGAGGAAGTGGTAAAGGGAGGGAAGGAAGGAAAACCATGCCCTGATGAAGCCAATAGAACTATGTCATCCTCAAATAGCAGAGACGCGATCCTAAGGCCACCTAAACAGATCCACTCAACACATCGGTTGCAACTAGAAATTCTGTCTATAAAGGTGAACAGAATCAGTGTCGTAGGGCAACCTTGGCGGAGTCCAACACTCACCAGAATCGAGTCCGACTTACTGCCAGCAATGTGGACAGGGCTCTGACATCGGTCATACAAACCCTAACACATTGATCCACCTTTTATTCAATGTCCTTAAAACAGGTAAAAATGAGTCTTAGTATTGTGTGTGGCCTCCAGGTGCCTGTAAGACATCCCTACAATCCTCTTGGTGGTCTTCTGAGGGATCTCATCCCTAACCAGGAATAAAGAGTTTGCCAAATCCTGGACAATCTGTGGTGCAATGTGGTGGATGGATCAAGACATGATGTCCCAGATGTGCTCAATCAGATTCAGGTCTGGGGACCTAGGCGGGCCAGTCCACAGCTTCAATGCCTTCATCTTCCAGGAACTGTGAGACACTCCAGCCACATGAGATCTAGCATTGTCCTGCATTAGGAGGAACCAAGGGCCAACAGCACCTTATCTCATTATGGTTCCCTAATGGCAATCATGCTACCTCTTAGGACTCTGCAGACCTCCAAAATTGCCTCCCCAACCATTACTGATCTACTGCCGAACCGGTCATGCTAAAGGATGTTGTAGACAGCAGATAGATCTCCACGGTGTCTCCAGATAGTGTGACCCTGCTTCCATCTGTGAAGAGCACAGGGTGTCAATGGCGAAGATCCTGGTGTTCTCTGGCAAATGGCAAGAGTCCTGCACAATGGTGGGCTCCGACCAAAACTCCCTTCTGTAGACTACGGGCCCTAATACCATCCTCGTGGAGTCTGTTTCTAACCATTTGTGCAGACAAACGCACATTTATGGCCTGCTGGAGGTCATTTTGCAAAAATCTGGCAGTGCCCCTCCAGTTCCTCTTTGTTCTTCTGGCTTATTTTGAAAGAAATATTTAATGTTACCATAGTGACCACAGAATACTACAGGTACAGACCAGTCCGTGAAAATTTAGTTGGACATTAAACCGGTCCGTAGTGCGAAAAAGGATCCGGGGCACTGCTCTAGATAAAATCCTACATCAGAGAACTAGAAATATGTCCAATGAGGTGAGGGTCAGATCTGTTTTTTATGGCTAATGCAATTGTTTAGCTCATTTAGCTCTAATGTTTAAAGTGGAGCTCAGACTGCTGTGAAGTGTTGCTCTGGGTCACAGGACTCATTCAGCAGCAGATGCAACCCTCGAAGTTGAATGGGCGAGTTTTTGAGAAGAGCTGAGTGCTAAAATAGTGACCTGAACAATCATCCTAAATTAAGCCAATAGTTGGGCCGCAGTGTTGCTTTAAAAAGTTTTGGGGAGTGGCTGTTCCAACCATTGCATTTCCCACTAATTCTCCCGAGTGGTGCCCGACTTTACACAGATGAATGAAGAGTGAATGAGATTGGTTGTAGTTATTGTTAGAGTCGTAGGGATTGTTGTGGCGGAAAAGTCCTCACAAACATTATTTTGAATTTATTGGCGGTGTCTCGGCATCATCTTGCTAACCACAGTGCTTAACTTAGTTCCTGAAATAGGTTCCCAATGGAAGAGTACATTGAGGACTAAGTAGCAGTTGTCAAGGAACGCTTATGTGACAGCGAGGAAAAGCGTGCAAGATGAGGAGAGGTTTGTGTGGGAGGTCGATAGAGCCCCTCCATCATCCATTTTTTTATTTAGAGTGAGGAAAGCGAGGATGAAGATGTTGTGGAAGAGGGCGCCAGAGGCGGCAGAAACTTGGTTTGGTGTAGAAGGCTTCCAGCCATCCAATGTGTTTGAGCCCTTGCCCGCAACGCTACTGCCAGTTCTGTTGAAGGCTCATACGCCTTCGTCGGCTGACACAGGCGTCCATCCCCGTGAACAACACTTGGACAGAAGTCAATGGTGAAGGAAATTATTCTTATTTTTATTTCAACCATTTTGTATATTAGCGTCGACATATGAATCAAGCTGCAATGACCAAAAAAAAATGAAGCTTGGCAGATGACCGTTGATATATGATTGGCCTAATATGTATGTACAAGCTGATGTATAACTGTAACTGGGACTGCATAAAATAATAAAAAATAACACAGATTTTAAAAACACAATGTTTTTAAAATAGAAATTTTATAACTTTTGGGATAATATAGTCTGATAAAGAGTACATTTATATACACGTTTAAGTCAGAATGACTTGACATATAAGAATCAAACATCCTCACATGAAATAAATTTAACATAAGAGGTAACTTATTAAGCTATGTTCTCATATTTTAGGTCATTTTGGATCAAAGCATTAGCTAAATGCAAAAAAAAAAAAAAAGATCTCACACAAGTTAGGCATCTGATGGCACTCCTTACAGAAAATTTTGGCTGTGTCCGAATGTCCACCCTTACCCCTATATGGAGCACTATATAGTAGGGGACTCAAAATTTCCCACAACGCACCTGAAAAGTAGTGTGCAACCATGGTAACTACACGAGCAGATATATCTCAGAATGCTTAGCGACAGCTCTACATGCAAAGCATCATGGGAAGAGATCAAAGATGGCACATGCACAGTGCAGGGAGCCAGAATCACATGACCAACGTAGAGCGAATACCAATGCTCAATTCTCTGAACGGTCAGGTAACTGAGTTCACTATAAAGTCCACTATATAGTCCCTTCTATATATAGTGATTGATGGATTTAGGGGTTAGGATGGACGTTCGGACACACCTATTGGGATTTTCCTTGAGAATTAATGTAAAGGCAGAATAATTGAAATCCTAAAGCCATAGTAGATCCACTGCCCTATATATTTGTTCTTAGACCATTAAAACCTCAAATAAAAACAACAAGTTTTTAATTAAGCAATGTTCCGCAAATAAACTATAGATAACTACTGATATTTATTACATCTAAATAAAAATATTTCTGTTATATTTTTGTAAGAAAGCCTTCATATCCGGTAAGATTTACATACATTTTCATTTACAGACAATAAATAAACACCATGTGCACATATTAGACTAATATAATCAAATGTTAGTTATTTAGACAGAAAAATTGTTTACTCTTCCTGAATTTACATTTATCACTTCCTGTGGATCTATAACCAATAACATCCATCTTTACCTCATGTCTTTGTAAGTACACATAAAAAAAACATGTCTCTGTAAAGCGATTCAGCATTTAAACAAGCGATAGGTCACGAATAAAAGTTATAAAATGAAATTAATGTCCAAGTAGTCCATACGGCATATTGATGGGAATCCACCACTATCCCGTTAATATGGCACATTTATAAATCACTTCTGGTTCCGCTTTTGTGTCAGCCATTTATTGAAAACACAAATCTGCAAACTCAACATTGAACTAAATGTTTTCTTGCATCATAGAGAAAAATCTGTATAAACATTTCTGAATCTAAAATACTCCAACAAAACTAATAATTCAAAGGTTTGGAGGCTTCAGCTTCTTTGAAGAGGTGTGTGTTATAATAACGTGGCGCCTCAGGGAAAAGGCTGGCTTAGCGGCGTTATCTCTGGTGTTTGCTCTGGGACAGGTGTCACAAGCTTATGACAACAGGGAGGAGGCCAGTAAAGAGACAAAAGGTGCCTGAAGGTGATGCAGCAGCTTAACACAGACCGAGATGTGCTGGATGATTAACTTTCCAAACAATACGAGTCAAATTTCCACTCTGGGCTCCTGTCTGCTCTTCCCAGGAATGTCAGATGATTCGAAGGCAGGCGTAGGCCTGAACACTGCAGGGCTTTGCTTAGGTGGAGAGCGGCGGATTTAGAGCGCGTAGCAGCCGACCTAAGCTTACCTGGCTGCAGCTGAAGGATGCAACACAGGATTATGTAATCCCCAATCAACCCTGCTTTCAGTGACTTGCCAGAATGTAACTGATTAACCTAAATGAGGAAACTCTATCAACACCTACTTTAGGGTAATGAGCACTAATTGGGAGCCTTCAAGTCAGGAGTGTCCGAGTCTAAACCTCTGTTAGCATTACTATGAAAGATTTAAATGTCAAATCATTCTGGTTTAGCGTGTATATCAATGTACTCTTTATCAGATATGTGTCCAAAAATTTAGAAAATTTCTCTCTTAAAAAAAATCCTGTCTTAAAATCTGTGTTTTAGGTTAGCCAGTTGGTTATCGTCAGCTGGTACACGAAATTCGGTAATCATATATCAACTGTCATCTGTCAATCGAATTTTTTCGGTCATAGCATCTTGATTCATATGTTGCGTATATTAGCATACGGTTGAAATCAGAATCCTGTCCTTTCCCATTGAGTTTCCGTCCCGAGTGTTCACGGGGATGGGCGTCTGTGTCTTCGGCGAAGGCGTGAGCTAACAGAACTGCAGCGTTAGCGTGCAGGGGCTCAAACATAATACGGCTGGAAGCAGCTACTGCAAACCAAGCTTCTGCCGCCCTGGCGTCCTCTTCCACAACAACTTTGTCCCCACTTTCCTCCTCTAAATAAAAAAGCATTATGATGGAGAACTCATCCACAACCTGACACAAAACTCTCCTCCTCTTGCATGTTTCTGCTGTGTATAGCGTTTTCCTTGACAGTGTCGCCAAAGATTTGCTAACTGGTTAGCAAGAAGCTTCGACAAACCGGCGACAATCAAACTTGCTTCGCGAACCTTCCATCTTAATAATCCTGCCCCTTGATATCCACCAATCCCGTTCACACTTTTATTCACTACGTTTAAGTGTTGCCCACTGGGGGAGAATTTGGGAAATACAACCGTTGGAACGGCGCTTCCCTCACGACTTACGACTTAAGTTACTCTGTTGATTCCAGTTACACATAAGCACACACTTTCCCATAAAAAAGAGCCTCCATCATTTTACAAAGTGAAGCTTAAACTATTTCACTTTTATAGACAAATTAAAAAAATCTGCAGGCCTGCAGTGTGAGCATATATACTTAGAAGGGATGGAGGTAGGGGTTGAGCTATACCGTTTTATTAAAAGTAACAAAATGAGAGACTTCACTTACCTGGTGGACCTTGAAGCAGCTTTTCACTAGAAAAACAAAACAAAAAATGAAAAGAGATGTTAGACCACAGTTTTATGTGTACATATTTATTTTTACTTAAAAAATATTTAAAAAGATGAATGGCTTTGAACTCATGACTCAACATATTGCTTCTGTTTTAGCCCCATTGAGAAGCCCATCATATGATGCATCTCTGAGTGTAAACACCCAGGATTGAATTTCCTTTTCTTAGGGTCTCATTGAAATCTGCCTTTTTTTTTTGTAAGCCGAATTTTAAACAGGGTACATCTGGTGAAAATTCAACTGTAAAAAACTTGACTGGAAATGCGTTGACCTTTTGGTGAACTCAGGCTAAAACAATCTACATTCTATGCAGTCGGGCAGCTTCTAGCTAATGATATGAGCTCATTTGGTCAGAAAAAAAAAGTTTGCCACAAGCCGCTTCTTCCGGATCAAACCAAGAGCCTTGACAGACAGGGGTGCTGCACTAGCTGTGGTTGGCTCAGTTATTTCAACCAGTCCGATTAGATGTACCGGTAAAACTAGTGGCTGTCTATTAGTGGCTACCTGATGTATTGTATCTATTTAACAAGAAAAACTCATCAGCTTCATTCAGCCGGGAACAAAGCTATGCCCAACTGTTGTGTCACATGACCAAATGAGCTCATTTCATTGGCTAGAAGCTGCTAGACTGCATCGAGTGTCGATAGCTTTGGCTTGAGTTCACCAACAGGTAGGGCTGGGTACCGAACTTCGGTTCTTTTATGGTACCGACCGAAATTCTTCGGTTCTACAGAGTATCAAGCATGCCTGGAGTCTTTTCGGTACCAAGTTTGGGTGATTGGCTGTATAGCAGCTGCGTGATTGCGTCATCCAGAGGAAAAATACACAGGTGGTCCGCCCTACAGCCGGGGTTCATGTGTATCTGTTGTAGTGAAGTTCGCGGCGTCGTGGAACCCCCTTTAAAATGCCCCAGGTCAAAAAGTGTGGCTTCACTTTATTAAGACTGATGCCAATAGTCGCGCCAATGCAATACATCGTGCACCGGGGAAATAATTCAAAACAGAAGAGGTAAATTTCGGTGTTTGACTGCAAGAAGAGCCAGTAGCGACCATCCCTGTAGGTAGGAGCAAAGCAGAAGCGGAATAGATAAATGCTGCTTTCAAACTGGGCCAGCAAAGAGCAGCAAAATCCGCGTCTTGCAGCTTCCCTTTTTTTTGCTGTTTGTACCGGTTCTGGCGCGTGGCTGAAGAAGCTTTGCTGCCTTGCTTTATTGGCGAATGGCTCTGGCTGGCTGGATTCCTTTATCCTTTATTTGCCTTGCAGCTATATTTGCTGTGATCAGTGGGAATAAAGTAGTTTTATTATGTTTTTAAGTGGGAAAATCCACCTTGAAAACTTAAGACCGGTGCAGTCAGTTCATCCATATCAGCCTTCCAATATTTTTCTGTCGAGCCGCCAGACCCCCCACATACCAGCGGTGGCGCTGTCAGTAAGGATCCCATTCGAAGCGGGCTTGTTTGTCCGAACATGGTAATTTTCTAAAGGAAAACTGCTTGCTAAGTAAAAAGGTCCTCACAATGTAGCGATTGAATATTGAACACTGATTTTTTTTTTTTATGTAGAGAAAAATGTAAATGGAAAAATAGAGACTTAAAATAAAACTCAGATTTGTATTTTTTATGTTGTGTAATTTTCTTTTTTCTTGAATTGATATTATAAACTGAGTATCGAGAAAAAGTATCGATCAGGAACGATTATCCCGAAGTGAAGGTATCGGTATTGGTACGAATCGAAAATTTTTGAACAATACCCAGCCCTAGCTTGCACACTGTTGCACTTTTATCCACAACTTTCTTTCCGCCGTCATCGTAGGTCACTCTAAATGCAAAGTGGTCCCATACAGCAGACCTATAAAGTGCTGCTGGCGCGTCTTCCAACTCCTGTTCTTTCCCACTCGGGTTGTCAAAAGTATCGAAACTCAAAAAAGTATCGATACTGAAATGTTGTATCAGGATACAATACTCGTTTTTAAAAGTATCGATACAGTGCCGTCACCAGTGGCACCTAAGCAGTCATTCATCTAAAGTGCAGAATAGAGGACAATGCACTTTTAGAACACTGTGTGATTGAATAATTCTGTGCACTTTTCAATTTCAGACTTTCTTTTTGTAAGAGGTGCAGCTGCTGAGAATTATTTTTATTTCTTAACTGGTTTGGCCAGTGTCATTGTTATGTGTGCAAAGCATAGCCAAGGAAGGAACACTTAATTTGAATTTTATAAGTTTTTTATCAAGCTTGCATAATATTATGCACAGCATACAACCTTTATTGTGTTTATTTATTGTATTTTATTTATTAATGAAAATATTTCTGTAGAATTTTGGAGTCTTTGTTTTTATCCTTGTGGTATCGAAAATGGTATCGAGTATCGAATATTTTCCTTAGTATCGGTATCGAGTTGAAAAGTTTAGTATCGTGACAACCCTAATACCCACACAATTCTCCACAACAACTGATTTTTTTCCCTGCTACACCCGGCTACGCTGCTTCGCTTCTTCTTCTTCTTGTTTACTACTGGTGGTTGGCTTTGGTCGCAGTACCGCCACCTTCTGCTCTGGAGTGTACACGCTTCGCCTATGAGAAAAAGGAGCAGCGCATGAACCAAACGCAACACACGCGAACCGAACCGGGACAGTCGAACCGAACGGTTCGGACGGTTTTCATAAACCGTTCCATCCCTAATATATATATATATATATATATATATATATATATATATATATATATA
>JAGKQL010002643.1:0-32181 GCA_018398635.1 Cyprinodon brontotheroides | reverse complement strand
TATAATCGCGGATAGAGGAGTGCTTATGATCTTATTTTTAATAAGATCGATCTTATTTATAAAGCATCCCATAAAATCAATACTTCTAAGAGTAGGTGGAATGGACGGTTCAACTAAGCTATGGCTCTGGGTGAGTTTGGCAACTGTATTAAAAAGAAATCTAGGATTATTCTTATTCTCCTCTATTAATGTGGATAAGTATGCTGCTCTTGCTTTACAAAGGGTCCTCTTATACAGCAGTAAACTATTTTTCCAGACTAGGTTGGATTCCCGTAGGCCTATGGAGCGATATTTTCTCTCCAGCTTCCTAGCATTTTGCTTCAAAGTACGCAGCTCTGCTTTAAACCAAGGAGCAAGCTTTCTATTTTTAACGGTTTTCATTTTCAAAGGAGCTGCGTTGTATAAGGCAGTACGCAGAGAACTAGCAACCCCATCAACAAAATCATCAACCTGTGAAGGGGAATAAGCTAAACTTTTGCACTCAGCAGCACTGCTCAGTGACACAGAGGAGAGAGAAAGTGAAGCAGATACTTTAAAATGTATAAATGCACGATCTGATAAAGATCTACTAAATTGAACCTTCTTTTGGGGAGAGAACTCTGTTAAAGTAATCCTGAAGGTTATTAGAAAGTGGTCAGAGAGGACAGGGTTGTGAGGAAATACAGTTATTTCTTTACATTCTATGCAATATGTCAGCACAAGATCCAAAGTATGAAGATGAGAATGTGTGGGACTATTCACATTTGAACAAAGCCAATAGTGTCTAAGATAGCATTAAATGCTGCTCTTAAGCTTAGCCTTCAATGTCAACAGGATATTTAAATCTCCCCACTACCGAGTATTTAATAACAATCAGTAAGGAACTCTGAAAACTCATCTAAAAATTCAGAGTAAGGACCTGGTGGACGATACAAAGTTACAAAAAAAAGAAGAGGTTTTCTTGCTTTGAAATTTAGATCAGGGAAATTAAGGGTTGAATGTTCAAAAGAGTTGTAGGTATTAACTGTTTTGGGAGTAATCATTAAGTCAGACTGAAAGATTGTTGTTACTCCTCCTCGCCCAGAATTTCGGGTATGTCAAAATTTAAATAGCTTGAAGGAGTTGCTCTCATCTATGCTCACATAATTCCTTTAAGCTGCGTTGTGTTTCTGTAAGGCAACATGTCAATGTGATTATCACAAATCAAGTCATTAACTGGCAGACTTTATGAAAGAGATCGTATGTCAGAACAGACCACATTTAACGCTTTAACGCTTTCCCAATTTGAGCATATTTTACCTTAATTAGATTATTATGATTTACTCCTTTTGGGAATATTTGCTAATTTTTTAGATTTTGGTCGTGGGCAAGACACTGTCTGGATGGAGTAAAGAGTGGGTAACAGTAGAGAAGCTGCAGAGATGTATGTTAAACTACAACTCTGTTTCCTGGTCTGCACCCTGGGTGGTCAGGGTTTTGAGGACTAATAAATGTGGGATGGATGCCGTCTTCGAATCAGACCAGGTTTTCCCCAAAAAGGATTGCCACTTCTAATGTAGCCCAGTCTTGTTTTCAGGACACCACCTAGACAACCAGCGGTTGAATGACTACATGATGCGGCTAAACATGTCATCACTGGTCAGATCAGGAGGGGACTAGAGAAAATTATTATGGAGTCCTACATTGTTTGGCAAACTTTCACAATCAGGCAACCACCAATTTTAGTGACCTCCCGATCGGGTGTAACCGGGTGTCATTACCGCCAGCGCGGAATAACAATCTTGTACTGTATTTAACCTATGTCCTTAGCCAGCAGTTTCTTCAGGTAGGATTTGATGTCGCCCGGCTCTGGCCCCCGGCAAACATTTGACTATGGTCCCTGGTGTCTCTAATGCCACATTTCTGGACTATGGAGCTGCCAATCACCAGAGGGGGCTTCTCAGTGGGTGCGTCACTGAGTGGAGAAAACCGGTTAGAAACGGGAACGGGTTGGTGGTGACCAGTGGCAAAGAGATTCACGACTAGCTTTCTGGCGCATAGTTACCCAATCGCTTCGGCTGCTCAGGAACTTTTGGAGGACAGCTACTTGGGGGGCCTACTTTAACTCCTGGATGTTCAAATAACAGCCTGAAGCATGATTCTAACCTGACACCCTCAGCCCAAAGCTACCAAAATACTTACACTTATTACACATCCCATTATCACTTCAAAGAAGGCAGAGGAATAACTGAATATCTGACACAGAGAACAGGAGAGAGGAGAAGAAGAAGGAAGAGTTGGAGAAGAGTCAAGGGAGGGAGGGAGAGAAGCCATAGCAATGCTGAGCTAGCGCTAGCCTAGGCTAGCTACTCCTTACTACCAGAAATAAAACCGTGTGAAACTGACAAGTGCCCAGTAGAAAAGTGCAGCAGAAGGCGCTATGTTTTAAAGTAGTTGTGGTCAGTTAGAGTTACTTAGATACAGAGATATCACAGAAAAAATAACTTAACTTCAGATGGAGATCCTCTGGACAGCTACAACACTCAGTTAATCTCATATATGATAAGGTGACCAGATTTCTGAAATCAAATCTGGGGACATTTCTTGCTCGTGGATAAAAATCAATACATCTTATTGAGATGAAATTAGGAAACGGGGACAGTAATGGTTTCATATATTTTTACATATTTATTAATATTTAAACAACAAAAATCAAGTGTAAAAGCCAGGAATGTGCCTTTCCAAATGTTTAGTGTATCCTAAGATTAATAACATGAATAGTGTTATTAGTAGAAAACTAGAACTGTGTCTCTGGGTTGGGGCAAAGTGGTGGGGGTGGGAGCGGAGGGGTCAAGGGTCATTAGCAGGGCTTTCCAATTTTGTCGGGCCCAAAGAGCTCTGCCGCCTCCTAAGGGGAGAGTGACATGAGGAAAAGAAATTTAGAAAAGTAAATACAAACATTTATTCTATGCCTGTGGCTGTCTGTTGAGACAGAGTTCCCCCACCTCTTCAAAAAAGTGCAACAAATACTTATTCTGTTTACATCTACTGTACATACCTATAAGAAATATTTTTTTTCTTCATTAACATAAAAAAACAAGTAGTAGTCAAGCCTGCAGGTAAAGGTTCATATATGTTTCTTACTGTCACCTAGCCACATCAGGCGCCTGTGTGTCTCAAAGTAGCAGGTTCATTTTCACTAACCTGAGTATACAGCCACTCTGTGTTCCACAGCATACTTTGCACACTACATCACTCAATAAGTTAGTTTTATCACTCAAATCATGTCAGCAGCTTTTATCACTTGAACTTTATTAATACATATTATACATTTTAAATGTTTGGAAACAGAAATATTAACTGAACAGGGTCTGGAGGCAGTGGCCCTGGTAATTTAGAGTAAAATAATATATAAGAGAAGACATAGCAAGTAAAAGGAAAATAACAACTTTTTAAATATCTTAAACAAGTTTAACCATTGAACAACAGAATAGGCTTAACATCAACACAATGTATATAATCAAGAATAGTCCATATTTATAAACAGCAATAACATATACATATATTAGGGTTTGTCCAATGTCGAGCTCAAAAAACTCAAAAAGTTTAATCTGATACAATATTTTTAAAAGTATCGATACAGTTCAATGGCACCTAACAGTCATTCATCTAAAGTGCGAGAATAGAGGACAATGCACTTTCAAGAACACTAATGTGATTGAGATAATTCTATGCTCTTTTCAGTTTCGAGACTTGTTGAAGTGCAGCGTAGCTGCTGAGAATTATTTTGTTTCTTAACTGGTTTGGCTAGGGTATTAAGTTTGGTACGCGAGCATAGCCGGAAGGAACGCTAATTTAGATTTTGGTTTTATCAGAGCATGTATTATGCACAGCATACAACCTTTATTGTGTTTATTTATTATATTTTATTTATTAATGAAAATATTTCTGCTAGACTTTTTGGAGTCTTTGTTTTTTTATCCTTGTGGTATGAAAATGGTGTCGATGTCGAATATTTTTCCTTAGTATCGGTAACGAGTTGAAAAGTTTAGTATCGTGACAACCCTAACATATATAATTTCCCAATGGAAATTCTGATTGTATTTCTCCGTAAATGACACTTCCTCTTCTTTGAAAGAGCCATCTAGTCATTCAGTCTTGTCTGTTTTCTTCCCTCTCCACCTTATTTTTGTTTCTAGCCCTCTTTTTGACTTCTGCCTGCTCTCTGCTTTTACTCCTCAAAGTAAATTTTTCTCCTTCTTGTCAACCGTTTTTTCTATCAGAGTTCCTAGTTTCCTCCTCTCTCATTCAATCTCCTTTCTGTCTTTTTATCTTCTTCCTCTCTCCTCCAGCATCAATCTTACATTATTCTAAAACAGAGCATTATATAATCAAAATCACCTCCAAAAAAATTAGGATGTGCAACATGAAAACCTATTATTATTAATATCTCATCTAAATACTAAAAAATGCTAATTACCACAATATTAGGAGCGTACTACAAGCAAAAACCACATAATAAATGAACATTAAACAGGTAGTTACCTCCATCATTCTCAGATCATGTAGATCTTGTCTTATTCAGTTCTCCTGTTACTGACTCTATTTTTCACAAGGAACTTTCATATATATCCAAACTGAGCAGTAAAAGCACACCACCAAAACTGGGAAGTCTATGCTCTGTCACAACCATAAATCATCAAAACAAATTGAAATAACTATCTGAAATATAAACTAAAGGTCACCTATCCATTCTAAATCATCCTTATACAAACCCTTGTTTGATCCCTGGAGAACCAAGCGTACCAGATTAGCCTTACTAGAGTTTCAATAATTTTGCTACATTTGAACCCAGGCGTCTTTTACTCATGCTCAACTTCGTGGTCTTGTCTTACTTTTTATTATTGTTTTTAACCTGGACACAAACCAAACATTCATCACAAGGTCAGCCCGATCAGAATAAAATTAATTGATTAACACACTCTACCATCACTCAGCGTAGCTCCCCATCCAAAAAGTTACCAGGTTGTAAAAAACTTCACTTCTTCTTCTTCTTCTGTTTTAAAAGTGATGTGCTCTTCTTCTTTTTTGTGTTTTAATGCCAGCTGACATCCAAAAGGATCATTACCTCCCTTCTAGTGGTGCTACCTGTTCCCATCTTTTATGTTATCAGCAGCGCGGCCAGCTACCCGTAATGTAGACCTATTTTGCGGCGCAACAGCTCTACCGTAATAACAGTCTACGCGCAACATTTTTCTTGCGGTAAAATCGGGGACATTTCAGGGACAGCTTTAGCCGGGGACAGTGGTGGTTCAAAACGGGATGAATTTCTCGAAATCGGGGTGGACGCCTTGGTCACCCTAATATAGGAGACACTCCGAAGTCTTCATATATCTGAGACTGGCCAATAAAAAAGATTAAGATGTGCAAAAGAACACAGACATTGGACAAGGAAGACTGGAAAAAGTGTTGTGGACGGATGGAATCCAAGTTTGAGGTGTTTAGATCACCAAAGAAGAACATTTGTGAGACGCGAGAACAAAATGAAAAGATGTGCTGAAGAATGCCTCGGAGCCATCAGTTAAGCACATTTTGGGTGGAGGTAATGTGATGGCCTGGGGTTGCTTTGGTGCTGGTAAAGTGGGAGATTTTGTACAGGGTAAAAGGGATTCTCAAACAAGGAAGGCTATCACTCCATTTTGCAAAGACACCATGCCATACCCAGTGAACAGCGCTTTGATTGGAGCCAATTTCACCCATCAACAGAAGAATGACCCTAAACACACCTCCAAATTGTGTAAGAACTATTTAGAGCAGAAGCAGGCAGCTGGTATTCTATCGGTAATGGAGTGTCCAGCGCAGTCACCAGATCTGCACCCCATTGAGCTGTTGTGGGAGCAGCTTGACCGTATAATATGCGAAGAAATGCCCATCCAACCAATCCAACTTGCGGGAGCTGCTTCTGGAAGCGTGGGGTGCAACCTTCTCCAGATTACCTCAACAAATTAACAGCTAGAATTCCAAAGGTGCTGCAATGCTGTAATTGCTTACTGGCAATGGAGGGATTGCTGAAATGACACATAAAGAGTTTAATAAAAAAAAGAATTTTTTCAAATACAAATCATTATTTCTATAACCTAGTCAATGTCTTGACTCCATCTATGTTCTATTCATTTCACAATATATGGTGGTGAATAAGTGTGACTTTTCAGGAAAAACACACAAAATTGTTTGGGTGGGCTTCACAAACATTTTAACAGTAGTGGTATCTACAAATAGCCGGATTTACGGTATTGGTATTAATTGCATCTTACACATATAATTTCAAAGATTTTACATCAAGACTGAATTACAAGTACATGTCTGTTAATGATAGTATGCTAAATAGGTTAACTCTAGGGATGCAAAATCGTTTTTCCCCTATTGTAGGCTGGAATGACTGACCATGATGACTGTGTCATGATGGGCTTTAAGGATCTCACCCACATGCAGAGAAACACTCAGAGAACCAAGGATAAAAGTTAACTAGTTTATTTGAACGTCTACAAAAACAGAGAGTGAGATTATACTGCTGGGAAAACTCAGTTTGAACTCTGAAGGGGAGACCACAATGATCAGTTCAGGAAATATGACTGAGACTTGAGATTTATGGGAATGGGACTCACGTTTGGGGAGTTCTTGGTTTTCCCTTGGATCCAGTTTGTGGGGTTTAATCCAGAGATGAAAGAACTCGTTGGAGGGCAAAACAGGCAGACTGGTGTTGGATCCGGAGGAGTAATGGAGTGCACTGTCACTGGGTTTTCCTGAAGTTGACTTGAATAGATCTAGTTCAGTATACCCCTTTCTCAGTGTGACTCAAACTCCTTCCGGAGGGGGGGTTAGAAGGTTTATCCAGGCTTATCCAGTGGATCAGGAAGGCTTCCTTCCTGAACAAAGACAAGGGCAAAGCTTAGACTCAGAGAGACAAGGCATAAATTAGACTCAGCTAATCTCAGTTTGGCTAGAGTACCCAATACTGGCAAACACTCTGGCGTCGAGGTAGGGACAGCCCACTGCTCAAATACTCCTATGATGATTACCCAACCAGCCGCAGGTGTGAGAGGAGGCCCAAACGAGTAGAGGGCACCACCTAGTGGTGGAAAGGGAGAACAAAAGAAAACACAAAACAACCCACACCAACTGGAATCCTAACAGACTGAGGTCAGGCATACCTGGAATAATTAGTTCATCCAGTAACGACAGGAAAAAGAAGAACTGCCTTAAATTCAGGAAGTTGTGGAGTTGCGTTTAGAGCCCACTGATCTCTATATTCACTGGATTGCTGATAGCCCATTGGTAGTATGGGGTGGAGTGCAGCCACCGGCCGTAAAATGGTATTACCTAGTTAGACCAGTAGCAATGTAAACAAATACGTGTGCTACAGCATCGAACAATGAAGGTGTTCTCATTTTTAGGAGGGTTCAATTTTTTTAAAATAAAGATAAATTCTTTACTTGGACACACACTTGCTGTTTCATAGCTTAATTTAATTACTGTTAATTTATAATTAAAATAATAGGCACATCACTATAAATTTTGTAATATAACTGATATTCCTTACAAATCCATAACAAGATTAATGTGTAAACTTATTACAATTTTGCTGTGAGTTTATATTTGCGTAGCTGATATTTATTTTCTCTCTGAAAACACTAGAAAATATGAGGAAATTCAAAGTCTGAACATGGGAGACTAATCCCTGGTTTTACTGGGAATATAAACAAACAGACAACCTCAATAAGGCCTGTAAACCCATGGCTTTTTTTTCCTTTCATTTCCAATATTCACTGAGAAAACCCCCCTTCTACATTGTCTTCCCAATCCACCCCTTTTACCTTGTTTAGCTCTGTCTCTCCTCAATAGATCATCTGTTTATGTGCATCTGCCAAATTGGAGCACTTAGGTAAAGTGAGCAGGAGAGAAACTCAATATACATAATTGGCAGACAGCTCTCATGCTTCTCGGTGTGCACACAAAGCCCCTCTCATACACTGGCGCAGAAACGCAAACACTCCCAACACACATGAATGCATGAAGTCCACCCCACACTTGCTTTCACTCAGTATGGAACCTATACACAGCTGAAATCTGATGCCCTACGCAGACATAGGCGCTCACACAACAATGTTCACTTTAACACGCACAAAAACAAAGAAACATTAAAAAGATTTATTATTACAGGCTGGTTTCAGCTGAAAGTATAAAGGCCAAAGTTGTTGCAAACAGATTAGAACATTTTTGAGTTTTCCCTTAAAACCACATCCTAGAAAACTGACCTTTTCGGCTATATCACAAGGGAAACAATGAATGACAGGGGACTGTAGAGATAGCAAAACATCAGTAGCCTTAGAGTTCAAGCAGCCGGCTTAAAATCCATTTAAATTCTGCCTCTGTGAGCTGCTATCAAACCCACCGGTACACTCCTTTTCCTATCTGTCCTCTTCTTCCCTGCAATATTGAGCCGTTGCTGTGATATCTCCCTCAACAGCTTCCACTTTTGTGGATTTGCTTTTTTTTTTGTAATATACTGTATTTATAAAGCAGCAGAGGCAGACAACCATGCACACACACAGCTAGCTACTGGATATCTGAATATGTGTCCCAGTGTAACGCAGAATTGTGTCCTCTGACAAATCCTCTGTAAGCTAAATTTGATTTTAAAGAAAAACCAGGAAACAAGAAACAAGTCATGGTATTGCTGCTAACCTCAACTGCAGTTTTTTGAAAAGGGAAGGTGGGGAACTGGGTCAGTTTGCTTTTAATTACCACACTCATTTATTCATTTATTCAGCAAGTAAAAATTTCCCTCTGTCAGGAAAACCAGAAACGCTGCAGTGAAAAGCAAACAGCTCCTCTATTAATGGATCTTATGTGAGTAAAGAGAGAGGAGATCTAAAGCATATTTAATGTTTTTGCACTTTTTGTCAAGCTTGTCGGGAAAAAAAAGAAAGTAATTTTATGTTTGTTTTAAGAGTTGATTTTAGAATGAAAATTTACTGATAAGTGTATTAAATAAATAAATAGAAAGCAAAGGTTGGCTGCATGTTTGCTTATAGTGAGGAGAGATGTCTTGAAAATAATTTATCAAATTTAAACTTTATGAATTTAAAAATTGATTTTAGATTTGGTATTACTGAGAGATCCGAACAGAGGAAGCAACTATTTTTTCAGGTTTCTTTCAAATAACAGTAAGAAAGTTGGGTTCTAGTTATTGTTTCTTAATTCGCAGTTGATGTTGGCACTATTTAAGAGATACTGCACAGGAAAATCTACACAGGACAAAATATGCACAGATAGTAAAAAAATAATAATTTCTTTTGGACCAGCAGTCTTTTTTTTTTTTGTAATATAACATATATATATGTCTATATATATACTCGCACCACATATATGTATGGCATATATATAACATATGTAGCAACCAGCAACAGCCAACCTTAGCCTTATGCTTATACTCTTCTTTGCTCTGCCTATTATCATATATATGCAACAACAACCCAAAAAAATAATACCTTATCCTTTTTTGCTGTGTCTTTTGCTGCTCCTAACAGCAACTCATATATATATATATATATATATATATATTATATATATATGTATATATATATATATATATTAGTGGCTATAGGTGTGTGTAGTGGGGGTGAAGGGGGCTTTTCCCTCCTCTGCCAGTCGTGTGTGTGCATGCTCAGTGCGGCTGAGGGATTGCTGCAGGTTCAATGACACAATATAAACAAATATCTTTTTTTTTATACAATAAATATATATATATATATATGTATAAACAAATATCTACTGTCACCGGATACTCACCTGGGAGGGGTCGATAGCGCAAAGTCAACGACTCGGTGCAATCAGCTGGGTTTCCTTAGATAGAAACCAATCTGACTGTATTGTCTGATAGAATTGACTTTCTAAAGTGCAATGAGATGACATGCTGTGAGCTAAATAAATAAACTGAACTGCATTAAAGGGTCGGACATTTTGTCAGAACAGAGTAGCTTCATTTTTTATTGACATTCTATTTCATATTTATCATCTGAACATCTGTAAAAGTTTAGTGTTAGGACTTAGAGGTATATCATATTAGAGACTACCAAAATCAAAAACTACAAATCAGTTTCTCATTTAAAAGCTTTTATGCAATATGCTAATAGCCATCCCCTGTTGTCTGCTTTCCAGAATGGCTCGAGTGAAAAGAGGGAGGTTCGACAGTTCCAGTTCACAGCATGGCCAGACCACGGCGTGCCAGAATACCCAACCCCTTTCCTAGCCTTCCTCCGTAGGGTGAAGACTTGCAACCCCCCTGATGCTGGACCCATCATTGCTCACTGCAGGTCAGTGATCTTTTTTCTGGTATTAGAATATGCTCTGCAATGCAAATGATCTCAACTTGAAAAGCGATTCCCAAATGAGTAAGTTGGACTTTAAGGAAAATTTTTAAACGGCCTTTGCACTTGCAGAATAATGTGTTTCTTTTGCCTTTTACTTGTTATTTAATTCATTTTTCCTTCTTTTATATAAACCCATCATACAGATTGGCAGATCTCCTCCCTATACATATTTAATAATAGGTTGCATAACAGACCTCATACAAGCTCGGGTCTATTTTTTTTATAGTCTCCTGATATTGTTTCCATCATTCTTTTTCCGTGCTGCTTCATTTTAGCTCTTCTTATTCTCCCCACCTGTTTTACTTCTCTCTCCCTGTCAAATGTCTCACAGTAATCCTTGCCAGCCTATTTTCGGGAAGAAAATCAGTGAAAGACCAAGGAGATACTGCAACATGTCTTGTATCCCCATATGAAGCTTATATTTCTCTGGTGTGTTATTCAAATTGAAACCTCCCCACAGGTCTATTTAATGAAGGCTTCAGTTTCTCCAATCATTTGTAAAAAAAATTTGAAATAAAAAAAAATTGCCATATTAAGTATCCATCACTTTTGTTGTATTATAAGCACAAAAGGTTTATGATCCCTCTCTTTTTCTGTCTTTTATTTTTTCTTCTTCCCATGCAAGAAAATTACTTTTAACTCAAATCACATCTTTGCATATTGTGAAAGTTTGGCAGGGTTATTTCAGTAAGGTGATGGAATATAATAGAGATGCAGCATAAATTAATTTCCCTTTGTCTTCTTTCTTCTCCCTTTCAGTGCTGGTGTTGGCCGGACAGGCTGCTTTATAGTAATTGACGCCATGCTCGAGCGTATCAAGCACGAGAAAACGGTCGACATCTACGGCCACGTGACGCTGATGCGCTCGCAGCGCAACTACATGGTGCAGACAGAGGACCAGTACAGCTTTATTCATGATGCGCTGCTAGAGGCAGTGGCCTGTGGAAACACTGAGGTGGCCGCTCGAAGCCTGTACTCTTACATCCAGAAGTTGGCCCAGGTGGAGAGCGGCGAGCATGTCACTGGCATGGAGCTGGAATTCAAGGTACTAAACGCTTTAATGAACATTTTAACAACCTCCTGAATGCATTGTAAGTGATTGGGCAGCTTGTTTGTAGTGTTGATTTTACTGTGATGAAAAAACTGACTAAAGAAATGTAGACAAGCTGTTTGAACTTTCCAGCTTCATTTATTTATTAATTTACGCGTTGGACCCATTTATTAACTTAGCCATTATATTTAATTTTCCTTTGAACGCATTAAAGCCTTTTAGACCTGTCTGCATTGAATTGAGTTTGCAGCGAATATACTTTAATCATGCTTGTAAAGCTTCAGAGGCTTAGCCAGAAATGATTTTATGAGGCTGGCCAGGCAATAACCAATGCACACTGAGGGGTGGCCAAAAGTAGATAGGCACCAAAACCTCAAGGTCAATCTGCAATGTTTCAACAGGAAGATTAACAAGCAAAACAATCAACATTTTCAGAATGAAGACAAACTATACTTTCCCACAGCCTTTGCTGACAAATTGGGAAATATATTCCAGCATCTGTGCTTTCTAAATAAAAGGTATGGTGGATAAAATTCTTTCAGGTTTGAGTTTTGGGCATCATCTTTTCCATTGTCATTACTTACCTACTTTTATGAGTAATCATTCTGCATAAAATTGATATTTACAAGTACTAATATCGACATAAATTGATTTTTTTGTAAGTTTTTATAAAAATAGTATCTATGATTTCACTAGAACTCTAAAGAATGACTTACAGAACACATCATTTTCTCTTTACCCCATAAAACTCAAAATCTATTTCTGCTTTAATTCTTTTACTTATCTTTAATTTTACTATATTGATTTGCATAATTAACCACAGTGTTTTTGTTGTCAAGTAATTGTTAGTATATGAAAAATTAAAATGTTTTGAATATTCCACTAGAGATTATTACTGCTGGTGGCCACAGGTGTGGTGAATGTTTGTCTAATGGTGGCCATGGCCACCCCTGGCCCCCCATCTAGCTCCTCCCCTGCTAACACGGACCTTTGTTCCGCGGCTTCCATTGGTTTATTTAGGTTTCGCTAAAGAAAAAAAACAAAAAGAAAACTCGTCATATACGGAGAGACACCCACTAGAAACGAAATTGAAAGTTTTAAACGTTGGACTTAACCAGAGCAGGGTTCCCACGTAGCTGCCATAAATAAAGAAAGAAAAGAAGAAATATGAACTCAAAACCTGAAAAGTGTTACAATCCCCGCGATCCCACGATTCCATTTACGGATTCAGAGGACGAATTCGACTGTAAGTGTTTTTGTAACAAGATTGTTTTTTTAAGCTTTGTCCTATCGGTTTCCTACTTCGTTCAATGAGATTTCAACGTTTTATTTGGGTTTGTTACAGTCGAATGTGAGGAATTTCAATCTCGAAGAGCCCGGATGTCCTGCGGTCATGTTGTTACTCCAATGTCTCTTACCAAGTATTGCAAATATTTGTTGGAAAAGGTAGGTTATTCACAACCTCGGGAAAAAAAATCGCTATTTATTTTATTTTACTTAACATATGAATATCTGTCTGCCTGTGTGTCTATCTAATGGCTGTGAAAACTATGGGTATTTGATCACCTAGGAGGATGAAAATATCAGAAACAGAAAAAAAACCTACCAGATATTCACCCTACAAATTAGTGGGAGTAATTTAATTTTCCTCCATACATGTGTTCATACTTCTTTGGTTCAGTTATTGATGTTGAGATTGACAATAAACTGATTTTTAATGGGTATAACTGATTGCAAGATATGAGGCAGATCTTTTTCTTTAAGTCTGATCATTGTTTGTTTCACTATATTATGAAAGGGAGAAAGCACATTTGTTTGTGGCCAGATTGGCTGTAATGTGGAGTGGCCTTATGTGGAGGTCCGTAAAATGGCCCTACTGACCCCTGAAGA
Organism: Cyprinodon brontotheroides; assembly: GCA_018398635.1. Taxonomy (NCBI): domain Eukaryota; kingdom Metazoa; phylum Chordata; class Actinopteri; order Cyprinodontiformes; family Cyprinodontidae; genus Cyprinodon; species Cyprinodon brontotheroides. Next base: position 18,849 of record JAGKQL010002643.1, on the reverse strand, counting down.
AACGGAGTACTTCGAGACCAACATGGCTGTCAATGCTTTCAAGACACACTTTGACTCCAAACTTGTAAGGATCCTATCATTTATGACATAATTTCATAACATATTTTAAGATGTTTTTTCTTTGAAATCATATTTAACATGACATAAATTGTTAAAACAAATATATATTTATCTTTCACTGTCAATCTACTCACAGTGTCCTGGCTGCAAATATTCTGTGACAAGGAAGGTCGAGTCTAACCTGAGTGTCCGATGCCAAATGTGCACAGCAACCAAAGGACGCACCTATGAGTTCTGCTGGCAGTGTCTGAGGGAGTGGAAAGGTCCACAGCCTCGGACAGATCGCTGCGACAATGAAGGCTGCTGCAACGATGCCCTGAAAACACTGAGAGACTGTCCGTATGTCAACTTTCAAAATGTCAAAGGAGTCACTCAGTGTCCCTCCATCAGGGCCTGTCCCACCTGTGGTATACTGGTGGAGCATACTGGGAAACTGTGTAAAAACATCACCTGTCGCCAGTGTAAGGTGACATTCTGTTTTGTGTGTCTTAAAATAACAACTGAATGCAGAAAAGGACCAAAACCAGACTATTATGGCCCTTGCTCTACTGGTATTGCCCCCAGACAGACCTCTATTCCTGTGTGGCAGCGAAACTAATATGAATAAGATAAGGCAGATATCCTGTTTGTTGTATTTGTTAATTACAAATTTCAAAGTTTTAATTTGTTGGAAGTCAAAATATAAACAATTGCAGCCACTGTTAACAGTGTATAATAATGTCTGAAGAAAGTAAGTTAATATACCTTTGAAAACTACTGTTATTCTGTTTAAAATTGTGCTTCCTGTGCATTTTTAGCTCAAGTAATCCTGTAAGGTAACTCAGGTAATTATTTTCCTCAAATTTATAACAATATAGTCATTTTGTTGCTAATATGTGTGAGAGGTTGTTTAGCATTTTTCCAAATATTTTCATCAAATAAAAAGCCTGCCGTTCTGTTTAAAAATGATCTAATCAATAAAAACATTTTACCAGTCCTTTGTGTTATTTTTACAAAAACAGAAAATTTAGACTAAAAAGGGATATTAAAAGTGTAGGGAATGTTTGTACACCACCAAGCTTTCCACCAGCTTCTTGTTCATCTACAAAATCATGTTATGGATTTTGTAGGCCATAACATGATATTATCTAAAACTTAAAAGATGTATTTGTATTGATCATGTAGAATATTTAGAATCATGAAAAAACTGAGTTTGCATCAGCTGTGACAAAAAAACAACAAATGCTTTAAAGACATCTCTTTGATTAATAGAAAGAATTGACCTTTTAAAACATATACAGTTACTGACATTCCTCTGTAGCCTCTTTAAAGACTTAATGTATTTATTTTGCTTGTTTTTTAAACCGCGGGAATAAAAAAATATAGCAAAGATGTGCAGAATAATTATTTCACCAACCAATTAATCAATCGTCACAGATTCTCCTGATCCCATCTTGTTAAGTCTATACAGCATATCAATAGAAAACAGACAGGAGATACATTCTGTTGGAGACACAGGATAATCTAAACATCTGTGTCCCAGCAACTTACTGAAGTGCATGTTCTAACAGAGAGTCCATGGTAAATAAACTCAGGAATTACAGCACATTTTTAATAATGTTGTTAAGAGATCACAGCTCACTGGTAGTGCTGTCCCCTTGAAAATTCCCCCATAATTTGCATAATAAGGCAATACAGAAAGGAAAAACAGGAAAGGCAGGAACAAAAATACCATCGGAGGAACAAACGGATTCAAAATATATACAAAGGAAATACTAATACTAACACTAGCCAGATACTAATTAAAACACTAAAGCTATACTGATGAGTTGGCCCTTCCTATCAGTTTCGTTTTCGCACCTGTTTACCAGAAATCACGTGACGTTAAACTATATTCTCCGTTCATTCAGCTCGTCTTTTTCCTCCATCCTACCGTTGCTTGTCTTTACTTAAAACCATTTAAAGTAAGAAATTTGTCCTTGCCTGTGAGCTTGAGATGATGAATGAAAATAGTATGGCTAATAATTATTTAAGCTGTTAAATATACGCTCCAATCTTGTGTGATTTATTTGATTTCACTGAAGACTCCTAGATGATTTGCACAGACACATCATTTTCTCTTTACCCCATAAAACTCAAAATCTATTTCTGCTTTAATTCTGTACTTACTTATTCTGTACTTATTTATGTGATTTGTGTTTTAAGACCTTTTTTCTGGAATCCAAATTGGCGTGAACTTTTAGTTTTATTTTATTAGGTTTCGTTGTTCCGTCAAGAATGTTTGTGCGCAGCCTCTGATCATGAAGTCCCCAATTTCCGTCATACATTGAACGCCGCATGGTCAATATAACTGAAAGGGAAAGCGCACGGCTCCGGTATTCTCTCTGAAAGCTGATTCATGTCTGCATCTCTATGAGTTAAAACAGAGTATTTGCTTTTTTCTCTCGTTTGTCCCATTCAGCTCGCTGATATCTGCATTTATTTAGTAAAAAGAGAACTGGAAAAGGGAGCATCATGAGTAGATTTTTAGACAGCGTGTATAATAAGAACCATCAAGGTAAGTTTCGCATAATTAGTGTTTATTTGTTATCTCGGGCATACTTTGGTAACGTTGTTCTTAGAAATCCCTGTTGAAAAACTACACCAATTGATGCTTGTTTCAAATCTAAATCAAAATACCGAATTAAAAGCTCAAATAATCTTCAATTGTCAACTTAACGAAAAAAAAAGAGGTTTGATTAAGTCTTGACTTGTGCTTTAATATTAACAGAAGACGCAAACAATAAAAACTAAATAAAGTGAAATACAAAAAAGTGCCTTTATTTTAACCTTGTGGACAGGCACTTATCATCTTGACCATAGGAGACGCTGTTTCGTTGTTATTCCTGGGGTGGGTGGGTGGGGGGGCGAGTTATTTATCTATTTACTAGATTAATTTTGGGGTATGAAGGATGGCGGTGGTGTTAAAAGAAGGGCTATTAATTGTTCCCATCTTATAGTTGGTACTATGTGTAGCTGTTCCAATGCTCTGCTGACTGGGAAAGGAGCAGGTAAAGGTGTGGATGTGAGATGATCAGAAATATTAGAAAAAATAATAAGGTTAATTGGCTTCTCCTTTGGTGTGAGTGTGTGCATGGATGGTTGTTTTGCCCTGAGATGGCAACCTGTCCAGGGTGTATAGAGTTTGTAAGATGGGAAATGGAAATTATTTTTGAAGTAAAGTCAAATGATATGTGAAATATCTATTTTGGTTATATTTCAATTAACTGGTTTCTATACAAACATTAACTCTTGTTAATTTATTTAAAAGTAAGTATATTAGGTTGGTCCAATGTCAATATATTAGTTTGGTTCATCAACTGAAATGTTCAGAAAATCATTTGGAACAGGGCAAAGATTTTAAGTTGTGTCAAGTGCAGTATTATTGTTTACATCAACATAATATAATCAGGTCATAACAAGCGATTACATTCAGATTCTGTGAAGTCAAAGATTTTAGATGTGATATCTGGACATCATTTTTTTTTTTTAGTTTTAGCAAGGTTATACTTTTTCCAGTGTAATTACTAACACTTAACTCTCACTTGCAGCCAAAGAATACCATGGCCTGAGGAACCAGGGATCAACATGTTACTTGAACAGTGTGCTGCAGGTGCTGTTTATGACGAAAGATTTCAGGGAGGCTGTTGGAAGGTTTGTAAAAATATCCACACAAGGATTAATTTCATGAACAATAAGATGTATCTTGATATTTATTCCTCTTATAAACCCTGACACCATTCTTTAAACAGGTGTCCAGATGGCTGTGAAGAGCTGATTGATCATCAACTTGATAGGCTTTTTGAAAGTTTAGAGGAAACAACAGGAGAAACAAATGAAGTTACTCAAAAACTGGGTATTCATCAAGGTACAGTAAAAAATATATAACAAATGTTTTGGAGTTAACACAGATTTAGAAAGGCCTCTATAGCTGTACTGTATGCATTCACGATAAAAGAAAGTAACCTCCTTCAAGCTATAATGTATTGCATGTATTTAACCCATATTTTATGCTGGTTTACACTTGAAATGAAAGACCTTATGCTTTTTATCATGAATGTATGTAAAAATACAAGGTAGAGAGTTCACTGTTACAAACATAGCCATTAAGTTTGCAAAAATAAATATAATGCTCTCTTTTATCTTATTTAATAAGTGAATGAACAGAGAGATGCAGCAGAGTATTTAGAGAAGATCTTGACCATGGCCAGCCAAGAGGCAGCAAAGGTAACTTACTGATGAAATTGGCTTTTGCTCAATATAGAAGAAAAAAGAGATTGCAACTGATCTATTACAATTTTGTTTTTGTTTTTTTCTATTAAATAAAACGTGCAGATATTTGAAGTGCAGCTCATCGACCGGACCCTCTGTTGGGATTGTAAAGAAAACACAGAGGAAGAAAAGTATTTTTGGAATCTTCTACTTCCACTGAAGCATTCCTCTGATGAACACTATGAAAACTATGATGTGGTGAGTATTAAACAATGAGTCCACACTAAATAGAATGGAACATCCTTTATATTCCCTCTGCAGAAATTAACATGTCTCAGCAGCAAGTGAAAAACATATGGAAACATGCAGATAGATACAAAAAAGGGTAAAAAAAAATAAAATAAATAAGAGTGCACAGTAAGGTCAAATTTACAAATGTATTCATATAAAGTTATCTGTTGTTAAAATAGCTTATTCAGGAAATGTAATGTGTCTAACTGAGCTGGAAGATCTTATGCACAATTTTTAATGTATATTTATTCATTAAAAAAATAGACTATATGAATAAAAAAATTTGTGCAAAATCAGAAAAGATGTAAAAGCTTGTTGGATTTTTCTGGTTCACTAATGGTTATTAAGTCTGACAACTGCTGCTAATCCGAGAACAATGTAATACTGAATGATCCTTTGAGGTGAAATTGTAATTTGACAGGAATCTGACTGTGTTGAAAAAATGCTTTTGTTGAGAGCCATTGCTTGTATGTTTAAGAATTAAACAGTGTTGTGCAGAAAGAATGACTCAAACCCTTTTTTAGAGGGAAGCCATCAAGGAATTTTTCAAAGACTCGCATTTTACTGACGACAACCAGCTGTACTGTGAGAAGTGTGAAGATAAATGTGATGCTACTACTGTGAGTAACTTACCCACGTTCTCATTCCACAGTTTGTGAATTCAAATGGAGAGACTCACACACACAGACACACGCACCCCACCCACACATGCACGCACACAACAAAAGTTGCAATTAGAGAGATTCAGTGATGAATGTGACAGTTCTTTGGTGCTTGGACCCCGGCAGAAGACATGGAAGCTGCAAATTGCGATGAGCCTGGATGATGATGTGAGATTAGGATAAAATATGTCTTCCCCTGAGATGCAGACCCTGGTGGTAGAGTGGAAGCCAGAGGAGAAGGAAGCCAGAAGGAGCTTGAAAGCATAATGGAGAAGATAGGGTTGAGAACTCCATTGAGAGCAAAAATCTGAAAAATATCATTATTTAAAAAAGATGTAAAAATGTGCTTGTTAGGTTTTGTAACTTCTCTGTCTGTGGTACTTTGTGTTTTTTAGAAATATGTAGTGAAACATCATCCAGAGGTTTTGATGTTGCTGCTAAAGAGATTTGAGTTCAACTACCATCAAATGGCTCTTGTCAAAAACACTCGTGCTGTGGATGTTCCCTTCACCCTAAAGATACCAGAGGTACATTTTAATATTTTTTTCTGTTTTAAACAACATTTCTATAATTATTCACATTGATATGTACTGTACATATATGCCTGTGTGTGTTATTGATCAGAATCAGGCATATGAACTATATGCGTATGTTGAGCACTTTGGCAGTCTGCATAGTGGCCATTATACAGCAACAATCAAGTCCCAGGATGAGGACAGATGGTATAACTTCAATGACTCCCATGTTACAGAGGTAGGAACCAACATTTTTAGGGCTGTAAAGGACAGGGTTTCTCAAACAGTCAACACTTTTCTGTATAAAAAATAACATTCAGATTTGAAATGAATTTTATTTATTGCCTACTAGCACTTTTATTAAGTTTTTGACTACTTTTGTTTGCAGCTAAATAATCCTCCATTTCAGGAAGAGAAGACAGAGAGGTATGCTTTGTCCCTTTTTGTCTTTGCTGCTTTACAATTTATGGACTCTAATTTGACTTTACTCAAATTATTTTTTCAATTCTCTCACTAGATCCAAAAGCGCCTATCTTTTGTTTTACAGAAAGAAAGGTAAGAACTAACAAACTTTTCGCTATCAGCTGATGTAAGTTGTGACTGACTATACTGACTCCTGGCACTTTTCTGAATTATTTTAAGAATTGTTTCTTATTTATTTTAATGCAGGTGCTGGTGAACAAACCAACAGAAGGGAGGCTCTCCGAACATTTTTTCTGCCTGACAACAATAAGAACAGTCATTCCCAAAATTTCTGCGAGAGAAAAGAAGAAAGAAACAGTCCAATAGAGGAAATGTCTGATACCAAGCCCTTAAACCAGTACAGTGGAAATGAAAATGGTGCTAAAAATCCTTTGGGTGATGATAACAGGGTTGGAATACAATCTAGTGATGAGCAGGGTAAAACTTGTATAGATGATTATGATGATGATAGTTGTCTAAAGCCTAGAAAAACATGTGAAAAGTTTGACATAGCTGGTAAAGAACCAACAGGTAGAAAGTCTGATGAAAAAGGAAATAATCAGAGGACTATGCAAGAGTCTCGGGGGTTTAACAACCCTCAGCATATCCCTAAACAGGAAAGACATGGACAAAGAGATAATCTTTCTACACAGGAGATATACAACAAACAGGAGAAGAGTACAACTGCAATTCAAACAAATCAGGAACAGAAGAGCAATGTAAAGGTAGAAAATAAACATTTAGGAAAAAGAAAATCAGGTAAAAAGCGTGTAATTAGCCCAACCCCTTCTGAAAGTAACCTGACAGAAGAGAACCAGTCTGTAGACAGTAAGAAGGAAAAAAAACGATCCATACGGGTTTCTTTGAAATTTTGGAAGTCTTCTGTACAGAAACAAGAAAAAAAGAGTAAAAAGGGAAAGGTGCACCTACATGAAGATAATAAACAATACGCCATACACAATGATGAGGAAGAAAAAACCTCTGGTAAAAAGCGTGTAATTAGCCCAACCCCTTCTGAAAGTAACCTGACAGAAGAGAACCAGTCTGTAGACAGTAAGAAGGAAAAAAAACGATCCATACGGGTTTCTTTGAAATTTTGGAAGTCTTCTGTACAGAAACAAGAAAAAAAGAGTAAAAAGGGAAAGGGGCACCTACATGAAGATAATAAACAATACGCCATACACAATGATGAGGAAGAAAAAACCTCTGGTAAAAAGCGTGTAAATAGCCCAACCCCTTCTGAATATAACCTGACAGAAGAGAACCAGTCTGTAGACAGTCAGAAGGGGAAAAAAAAACTATCCATACGGGTTTCTTTGAAATTTTGGAAGTCTTCTGTACAAAAATGAGAAAAAAAGGGAAAGGGGCACCTACATGAAAACAATATGCCATACACAATGAAGAGGAAGAAAAAACAAAATCTTCTATCTTATGTTTTGGTAGCTCAAGAAAAAAATAAGCCAGATGGGTTTGAATAACAGAAAATTCTATGATATATCTCAACAATAAACATCCTGTTATTACAATGCACTCAAAATAGTTTTCCACAAATTGTCAGAGATGCATGATAAAAGCAGGATCACCAAAGACTGAAGTGATTAAAATCTGTATCCTATTCTGTTCCCTCTTATGCAGGAAACTTAACATCTTAATTGAACATTTTTTTCTGCAACATGGCATTGTTTTCCATTTGAATAATGTAATTTGATTTAGCATAAAAGTTTGCACCAATAATTGGTAATTATTTTGGTTAACATTTTAAGAGTAATGTTTTAATCAAAATTCTTTGATTCAATTCTGATGCTTCTATTGGTTGATAATATAACTGAGGTCTTCTATCAGTAAAGGTGGTTTAGCCAATGCAGTTATCACAAGGTAAGAAAGTTTTTGAAAAAAAAGTTAATTGTGAATCTGGCTGTGAATCTTTACATTTAATGTTCTTTTCAGTTGTATCTTTTCATTGTTGTTTATTTTCTCATTTTCTTTTATTTGCAATATTGTGCATAAATGAATTGCTTTTTTCACTAGTTAACACAAGAATTATAAAGTATATTTTTAAAAAAAGAAATAGAAATTTAGATGTCTTTATCATATTTATACAAATAAAACAAAATTCAATGCACACAAAATAAAGAAAAAATAACTCTAAAGATATAAAGTTTATAATGTATAGTTTTTTTGCATTTATCTAAGAATGTATTTATTTAAATAATGTTATTCTTAATATCTAATTTTTTGACCTATAAGAATATGATGGGGCAGCTATGGCTACAATGTAGCTTGCCACCGTGTATGGGTGAATGAATGTAGTGTAAAGTGCTTTGGTCAAGTCTCCTGACTTTAAAAAAGGTGCTATATAAGTACATGCCATTTACCATTATTTTGCAAAAAATAATTACCTTCTTTACCTTTTAAACATTTAATTTTGCATTTGCTATGCATGCTTGACAATGAACTGCATTGAAAATGGATGGGAAATAAAACAAACATGCTGATCTTCTGTTATATTGTCATATTAAAATCAACTCTTGAAAATAATCTTTCAGCAGGTATTAAGCCTGCTTTTAGTTTAGTTTACAATTCTGTGTTGTTTTTTATTGATGTAATTAATTAAGATTTTAAATGTCATGTTTTAATTTGTTGTAAGCCAACACAATGTATAACCAGAAAATATGTATAGTTATATAAAATAAAGGCTTGGAAACATCAGGGTCTTTTGTAATTAATCCATATTATGTGTTTCACTCAGTGAATGAGGTCAGAGGAATAATTGAACTTGTCCCTCATACACTAATCTGAATCTGTGCTCATGGAGACACGGCGGACGAAGAAATTATTTTCTTTTAATTGTTAACTTGTATTAATCTAAGGAATTAGTGAGTTTAGTTTTAGAGTTTGTTGTTCATGAAATATAAGGTATATATATTTTAGCTGCAATTATTCTTAAGCACATAAATTAGGTGCTGACAGTAAATTTAATGTCAATTTCCTCTTGTCCGAACAGGTGCAAGTTTAATACTCAAGATCAAATGTAAACAACAAATAATCAGTTAATAGTCCCTTACACCTGCCCTGAACAATTTGTGCAGCCATCAGCAAACCTCTGGAAATGCTTGTGATTGCAAAGGGGTCATTTAAATTGTTTGGTTTACAGCTGCAGACTTTGAAGCCTTTAAGTATAATCCAATAATGCTAAAAGGCCTGTCCTGTGACATCTCCTACTGTGACTGAATGATTGGTAAATTTGGATGGATGGGTTATCCATGATGAGCGGTCACGTTTAGGAGGCCTCCATGTGGAAATGAGAGTAGATGAATTTGACCTTCTTAGAGTTATAGGCTTAGGTTACCTAGTTTAAGGTAAATTAAAATAATGTGCGCATAGGAAACTAAAACCGCCTTTCTTTAATTAGAATTGTAGTTAAATGCTGAAACTTAGTGACTTGAGTGACAACACTTGGTCTGTGAAGTTTTGATTGTGATTACCTTTTATCCCTGATTAATGATACATCATCAGGGAGAGTGTTGATTGTTTATTCCGTGATTCTATGATGATGAAAGAAACAACGCTTTAAGTTTTCTTCTATGATTAATATCCTTCTCATGAAAAGACAATGGGTTTGTTTAAAGGTGACATTAAAAACGTCACCTTTTCAGGGGGAATTGTTAGGATAATTATCATTGAAGATGTGTGAGTTTATTACACCTTGTAACTGGCTGCCTGTTGCATGTCAGAACTGATGTTTACCACAATAGTTTATCTAATTAAGACAGTTCCTCTGTGTGGATATACCGTTATAATCTTCATTCTGTAAGTGGCAAAAACTTTGAAATGGAATGAGAGCAGTGTCCTTCAGCGAAGAACAAAGTGTAATATTTTGGCTGGAGCCATGGATGCCTACTCACCTGCTAACATGTATGATGTAAAATATGATGATGTGGCAGACTGGAGATGTATAGGATGCCTTTTTAACTGTTTATCGGGGCCACTTCCTGAGAGGTGAGCCCGGAGGTGAGCAGCTGCCATTCTGTAAACTCTAAGCAATTTCTCTGATGTGAGTAAGATTATAATTCAGAGTCTGTTGTCATGTCTCCTGGTTATTTAATACATATAAGTTATGAAGCGCTATTTAAAGAGTTTGTCCCGAGTGATGTCTTTTCAGGAAAAGAACCAGAGAGATAGAGAAACAGGGTGCATATAGAGCCTATCTTTAACAATGCTAAGGTTGCAGGCCATCCATCTTTGTTTTCAAATTTGAAATTTTGTTAATTATTATTTCTGCATTTTTTTATAAGTAAAGTACAAATTTCAAATGTCTTCAAGCTGGATAAGTCTTTGGACATGAAATTAAAGTCAAAATATTTGTATTAAACCCTTTTTACAGTTTTGTGTGTGTTAGTAGTATGATCGCTAAATTCTCTGTCTACTTGGTTGCTGTTGTATTCCTAAATGTAGATTATTTAACAAAGATAATCTGGAAGCTGTTGCAGACAAGAGGAGCAGATTCGAGAACAAATCTTCAGGGTTAGAACACTGATTATTATCCAAAGCTTTGTAGGTAAGAAAAACAACTTTATCCTATTTAATTTTGAATTAAAAAAATTAATTAATTCAGATATCTGATTATAATTCTCTTCAAATCTCCCACTGAAGCATATTGGATAAGTGAAAGGCTTTTTTGAGCTTTTTGAGACTGTCCTAAATGGAGAAACGTTTTCTGAAAATATGTTCTGCATGTCAAAATAATCTTACCATTGTTAGCCTTTTCTTTGACATTACTCTTTAAACATTTTTTAGTCTTAACAGAAGTAATTGAATATGCTGTTTTGCTACAACTTATTTAACATAGCACACTCTCTGTTTTAATTTACCGTCAGTTCTTCTGAGGACCCTTATTACTAAAAGATGCAAGGACATTGGAGCCGTTTACTCCAATGATATCTCTTAGGGCTCACTGCATGGTTTTATAATAGTCTCTGCTTTCAATTTTAATAAAGGTTGCCACCAGAAGTGAGGTTGTCCTGCTATAATCTTACAGGAATGTTTGTGAGCTGCTGGGGCCATCTACTGGTTATGTTGACATATATCTGCTAAAATTACAGTTTCCTTTCCAAGTTATCAAATGTGTTGTATGTTTTATGTAATCTGGACATGTTAAGCTTACAGTTATGAGTGTATTACTAAAGGCTGGGTTTTTTTCTTTTAATTTTTTCTTGAAGAGGTGTATAAATAATTAGATTTGCATAGATCTGCAGCCTACATATACTGTTCACATTTGTTTGTATGTCTAAGACCAGTAGCAAGATATATGTTTAATATTCTTTTTTGGGGTGATTTTCTGTAATCCTTGTCTTAATTTTGGTCCATTTCAGAAATAGAGTGTAGCAAATTTAATTCCATCACTTTTCTTTTGAAGCCACCAAGGTAAATAATTTTAGTTCCTGTCGCACCTGAGAGGTCAAAGAAGCACCACTTAGCCTATCTAATGCTTTCTTCTTTAACTTATTGGATTCGTTGTTTTGCTCCTTGTGTCTGCATTGCTGTCCAAATTCATCCTTACAGTGATTACAAATAATACTACAAATAATACTAACAAAACTAAATAATAATAAAATAATTTGAATAGTTATAAGCACCTTGAAATTAAATATTAGAAAGTCGTAGTTATATCAAAAAATCAGGTCGGTTTATTTGCAGAGATGCAAATTTTAAAATAATGCAAACAGCTATTTATTATTCTGTTACATGGTCAATTCATTTTGGATACTAATGAAACAAAAATCTAGCAAAATGCAGAAACACATTTTTTCAAGCTTAAAAAACTTTGATGTAATTGCATTTAATGATGTAGGTGAGGGTAAGAATCTAGACCAGTTGCTGAAACATTTTTTTTTTTCATCAGATATTTTCCGTGTGTAACATCTGTGTTACTGTGGCAGCCACACTGATCCATCTGTTGCTCTCCCACCACTTTCCCCCTCACTCATGAATCCCCACTTGAGACATAATCTCCTCTGACCGCTGGATGGGCAAACTTCCTCCCTTTCCAGTTCAGGAGCTGTTCTTCATGCTTTACCTTAGCCTGAAGTTCATATACAGTAACTCCCCACTGGTCCTTAGCTACATGTGTACCCTCCCAATAAAGTTTTCAACAAGACCCATCATAGAGGGCAGCTTTGTAGGAGTCCCATTAAAATGAATGCATTATCTCCCCAGCAGCCATCAAATGCTGCAAAAGACTTTTGATCACCTTTTCATTCAGGTCAGTGTGTGGCGCAGGGAAACAGCTAAAAATAGTTGATCACTGCAGCTGACATGGACAATGTCGGTATTTTACTTCTTCTGCAGAGATCTTCTTGCAGAGTAGGAGTACTGTGAGGTGCAGAGGTTAATCCAACCCACAATTAAGCAGTAAGGAGTACATTGTTTAATATAAATAAAATGAGCTGTGCAAAAAACAGAAATTGCATTGTATAGATGTAAGAAAAGCTAGTTGTGCAAACTAAAAAAATCTTTTAAAGATAGATCACTAACTGATAACAGATACATCACTACTATGAACAAACAATTGTTAGTTGGAGCAACTTATAGAGTTTAGTTTCCATAAAATATGTACAATTTACATTAACATAAGAAAATCAAGATCAAGATTACTTTCTCTTCAGTGTATATTTAGTTGAAAAGATATATTTCAAAATTTGTAGCATTATACCTGTTTAACATTTTTAACAATGTTAGGAAGAATGATGGTGGGTTTAATGTTCCGTTGTTTGCAGCAAGATGGTCCAGGGTTTGATTCTCCGTGGTGCGTTCTTTATACCATGCGGAGAGATTTGGCGCGTTATCTACCATTACGCAATGGTAGTCTCTGATACCCGGCTTCTCCCACGGTCCGGGGCATATTACAATTAGTTTAACTGGTAGCTCTAAATTCGGTTCCAATTGTTGTGTGTAATTAGAATTAGGTGTCTACCCCGCAAAAACACCAGACATTATTATTTGGATGTTGATTTTAGGGCTAAATCTGGTTGGTCCGGTCAAAGCATAAATATTATATTTTCGCACTAAGCTTATGATTTCAACAGCATGTTACGCTTAATTTGCAGCAGGGTATTGCACATGCACTCAGTAAACGAGGACGTAATAAAGCCAAGAACGTCAGCATTTCACCCAATAGACATGTGAAAACAAAGAGGAAAGGTCTAAGTTAAAATGAGAAAAAACACAAAAAAAATGGATGTCAAGAGGAATAAGAGATGAGTAGTGGCGCTCGGATTACAAGATGAACTTTGATTTTAATGAAAATGTAGATAAATCCTCAGAAGTTGCTTTTGTACTGCCAGCAGATGGCAAACAAGGTTTATAACTTCTACACTAGTGCTAAAATTCCTTTCAGATATATAAAATGACTAACCAGACACTATCAAGATGACATAGCTTGACATAGATTATTGCTATATTTTACCATGCCCATATCGTGTTTGGTGTTGTTTTTTATAGGCACCTATAGGACTCTTTAAAGTCAGTTTAAGATAAACACACTAATTCAAGTATGTGTCAATAGTCCTAGTCAAAAAACTAAGAAAGTCTTATTAAAAAGACAAAAAAAAAAAACCTCAAGATTAGAAATTTAGCAGATGCCATTTAATGCTAAATATGGGGAGTTTCACAGTTAATGATCATGAACGAAAGGAACTATCATTTATAATTTCTTAGAGTTAATACAAAAAGGCCCTAAAGAAGAGGTCAGCTGGGAGCATTTTTACTTCCTGTGCCACACAGGTATGGATGTCTGTCTGGGAGCCACACCATCACTACAGGGCATGAAGTGGGTACTGGTCTTCAGACACTCAGGAGTGAGCTTCAGACACACAAAGCAGAACTCCACCTGGCAGCGAGGACAGATGATGTTCTTGCAGCCTGTCTTGTCATGCTCCACCTTATTTCCACAGGTGGGACAGGCTCGGATGGAGGGACAGGCATCAACCCCCTGAACCTCAGGCAGGGTAGTGGTCTTGCAGGTTCTGAGCAGTTCCAGGTCACGGTTGATGCAGCCATCATTGCCACATCGATCAGAGCGAGGAGCTGGACCTTTCCAAGGCTTCGAGCACTGCCAGCAGAACTGGAACTTTTCCTTCTTGTCTGCAGCACACACTAAGCACTGCACGCAGAGGTTAGTCAGGTTCTTTCTTTCAATGTAGGTCTGACACCCAGGACACTGTGAGAAAAAGACATAATGGATCTAGCAGAACATTTGCTCCTAAAGGCTGATTTGAGTTTAGAGAAACTTACTGCTCTAAATTCCTGATACTCTGCGGCAGCTAGACGAGCAATGTTCTCTTCAAAGTACTGCATTTCTTCCACACTCAGGTCTGCCAGACGTCGCACCTCTCGATATGACCACAGAGCCCCACATTTCTCCTCGGTGTCTTCATCTATGGCAGGACATCTAAACTTGTACTGGCCCTGAAAGTTATAACATACGCATTACAGTAATTCACAATAAACATTAAGCAGAACTGGTCTTGGTTTACTTTGTCTCGGAGGGGGGATATTTCTTTCCCCATTGTAAATAGAAGTAATAATGATTTTGTATATTTATAATGCAAAAAGAAAAGGCTTTTCCTAGATAAGTAGGTAACTAAAACGCTACTCCACCTATTTAGTATGATTATGACCAACTCTTTACCTCCTTTAGGTTGTAAGACAAGTTCTGTTTGCTAGATATTTTTTTTGTTCTTAAAAGTCAATATAAACCATTCTGACCTTGTCTAATTAACCTAAACTCTCAAAAAAAAAAAAGTTTACCACACTAAACTCACAATTTAATAGGGATAAAGTAAATTTTTTGTGATAAGTTTTTGTCATGATCTTGGCACTGGTGACTGGATTATTGGTTCATTTCTTCCACCAGCCTAGCTCTGCTCAGTTTTCTTTCTCCCTCCAGAGATCCACCTGTTCCAGTTCTTATTTAAACTGCTTGTTCCCAGCCATCAGAGGCTGATTATTATTTGAGCCGCGCACCACTGCATGAAAAGTGGGATTTTCGGCCAATATGCGTAACGGCACTGTAGATTGTCGGCGGAACTTCAGGTTAGCGGCAGTTTACGACGAATTTGCAGGCTTACCAGGCGGAAAACCTCCGTGAAATTGTCAGAAATTGACGTGGACTTTCTTGAGTCATTATTTCCCCCATGCCCCTGGCATGGAATTCTAGGGAGGCTTTAACATGTAAATGAACATGCTGTGAGCTATACAAATGCAAAATCCAGGGGTTGCAGGGGTTTTACTCCAAGTGACATTTTCTCTAAAAAGGTAAGAATACAAAGAGATCAGGCTCTAGTATATAGCCTCTACATTTTAGGCTTGAATTGATTTATTTAATTAAAAGTATAGAGACCAAAAACAGATCTTTAGCTGACAGAGCAATACATTTAGAGCAGTAATTATATAAAAAAATTGCATTTAAGATAAAAAAATAAAAAATGTTGTCTGTCAATATGCTCAAATCACAATTACTTAAGTGGAAAAGTTTCAAGAAATGAGTCTGAGATGATTCACTTTTATAACATGGCGCATTATCCTGTTGGAAGTAGCCATCAGAAGATTGGTACACACACTGTGGTCATAAGTAAGGTCCGCCAGGTCAAGATCCAAGCAATTGCAATCGCACCAAACAGGAAAAAAGAACATCGACAAATTTCGGTTCGTCAAATTAAAATATAGCAGCAACAGATCGGTGTGACTAGAAATTATATAGCATCATTCTTATATATATATATATATATATATAAAAACTAATACTGTTTATTTAAATGATTTGATCCAAACTATTGGTTATTCACCTCAATCCAGGAAGCAGATTTCTCATCTCCATCAAAATATTTTATTTTGCTAAATCGAGGGATCTTAAACTTTTAATCAAATCCATTCAAAAGAATTTTCTATTACAGGAATGAAAAAGAGATGCTGAGTTTGGAAGTAGAGAACAAGTTCATTCAAAAAAGCAGTTTTGAATTATCCTTATCCCTGTTTACAAAAAATCTACAAAAATATATATATATATATATTTGGGCAGAAACTGAACATATGCTGGATGATGGTGCGGGATTTTTAATATGTCATATTAAATTAAGCGGCACAGGGTTCATACAGGAATGAGTGACTCTAATTTAATGCTATTTAATGCTATTATGAAATGATTTTAATGCTATCAACAAGAATCATGTACACAAGTTATTAGTGTACATGAAATATGAAGGAGCTGTAAGCAGAGTTCCATGACTCCTCCATGTAGTGTAAACACACACACATATACTCATACGTATATATATATCCTCCAGCTTTTTCTCCAGCGCAGAGCGATCATAATATATCTGGCGAAAATTGTTTTTATAGCATTTTTTATTAAAGAATTCTAAACCACTTACGATAAACATATTTAAATAAATTTTAGTGCCAATTAAGGCCGTGATAAAAAAAAAGAATGATTTTTAATTACCGTAAATTCTCTCTAATATTGGCCTGTATTCCAATGGCGGCCGGGTCTCTAATAATGGCTGTCGGCGGAGGTAAATAATGGCGGGTCTCTAATACAGGCCGGGGCTAAACGTTTTTTCTGGGCGTACCTCAACATTATACTTGTGGTATTAAGTAACATACAAGTACAGCCCTCTCTCGCGCAACTGGACGACAAACCCTGACTGCTGCCCGTCTGCTTGAGGAAGAGAACAGACGCGCAGCAGAACAGGAGGAGCAGTGCGAGTGATGAGCAGAGGGAAGATGAGAGAGGAAGAGGAGGAGGAAACTGGGGAGGAAGGAATTAAACAGAAGATTGGAGGAGATTTTTATTTATTTTTTACTTCAAACCAGAGACAAATTGTAACATGGTAACTGTTTTTTTTCAATAAATGAACCTAGTGTTTTATAGGTTCAAATAGACACAAAATCTCATTTTTATTCAAGGCACTGGTATTGCTGTTTTGCTCAAATAGCAATAGAGGCCTGTCTCCAATACTGGCCTCTATCCAATAAAAGAGCCTGGGCCACGATGCACTTGAGTGAAATAAAGGCTAAGACCTATATTAGAGAATTTCACGGTATTTTTGTTGATCCTTGGACACCCTGGTTCATCAGCGCATGCTATGCGATCTCCAAAACTCAGAAGCCGGGCTGGATCCCACAGTGGAGGATGTATCTTTGCTTTGTGCGGAAGTCTGGAGCGCGGAGAGAATGGGGATTGAAGGGGTAAAAACTCCTCTTGGGCCGGAAATGGGCGACTCTGCATCGAACAAGACAAACTCAAAGAAGAGATGCTTTAGGTATTAAATATATGTTAAATCGATTGCCTGCTAAGCTAAAAGCAGCCTTACTCTTAAACTCTGACAGCAGCCTAACCTAAGCTCTGACTAACAGCGGCTAATAGTAGCCTTGCAAGAACAAGCTTTGATAAAGTGTATTTTTTGTGATTCACGGAAGCAGTACGCGCCTTCACAACGAGAGACTAATTGCAGGCGCTATGAACGAGCAAGGGTAAGATTTAAAGAATATGCTTTCATTCTCTTGGTAAAAGGAAATGGATACGGATGGATACCATCGCTAGCTGTACATTTTGTTTTCACAGACCTCCCTATTTGCTCGGAGACATATCTGCAAGTCCAGATTTGCACGATGTTGATAAAGACGACATTGTGTGTAAAGTGACTTGTTTTAATGTTTTCTCCTTCCTTGTTACTGTGACTTGGCGCTTTGATTTTTTTATTTATACCACCACTCTCATTTAATTGTTTTCCAGCTGCCTGCAAGACGTATTTTTCAGACTGCACGCGGGAACTTCAGATACACGCAGCCAGCCAACACGCGCTGCGTGAAAGGGGCCATCTGCTCGAGTCGGGCCAGAAGAAAGAGGGGGTGGCTTTTATTTGGTGACTATTTTCAGGTGCATTGATAGATGTGTTGTGTCCATGCGCAGTGCGCTGATTGATTTTTTCAGCTGCTGAAAGCGCAGGCAGATTGTGCTAGCAGATGAGGAGGTGGAACTCTGATCCGCGCTTCACCGGCGGTGTCTGTGGATGGATTATGCGGTCGCGCCATTTGTTGAGCGGATCTCGCTGAACTCTGTGTTGAAGCTGCAGTCCCGGTTAGAAGCGATGCCTTAGTACAGGGCACGCACAGTAGGCGTCTGCACATCGGACCTGCCTCGGAGGGAATGCTGCCAGTTACCTCCAACCCCGAGGAAGCAAACGGACCGTTCATGGACTTTTAATTTTTAGAAACGCATGTGTTTGGATACGCGTTGTATATAGTTGTGTGTGTTTTAATAAAGGTCTTTCTTTGCATAAACAGCTTCCTTGCAAATCTTCATTTCCTGTATAAATTCATTCATATCCTTGATGGTAGCATAATAATTGTGTAGTAGTGTAGGATAACATAAATACACACCATATGAATGAATAAATATATGAATGAATAAATATATGAATGAATAAATAAATATATATATATATATATATATATATGAATAAATATATATATGTAAATATATATATATGCCAACCAATCACGAGCGACTTTACTTGTTTAAAAAGAAGTGGTTCCGTCCAATACTCAGTAAGAAAATTAAAGCCTGG
>JAGKQL010002642.1:0-21473 GCA_018398635.1 Cyprinodon brontotheroides | reverse complement strand
TCACAGCATTGATTTACACTTTCTGTTTGTATCACATTATCCCAATTGATGTTTTTCAGTTCATTTTCAAATAAGGGTACCGGTAGTTTGTTTTTTGGAATAAACATTTGGCTTTTTGTTGCATTAGGCAGTGTGAAAACTCCCTTTAATCGTTTCTTTGTTAATTTCCTGACCAACAATGTCATATTATGATCCGATAGACCTGTCACAAGGTTATATGTTTTGATGATTCGTTCTGGTTTATTTGTGATTATTAAGTCTATCAGAGTTTGACTAGTTTTGGTGATCCTGGTTGGTTTTTTAAGAATTTGGACAAGTTTATGTTTTGATAACACGGCTTTTAATTTATCCCTTTTGATTTTCTCCATCCAATTTATATTCATATCTCCGATTAAAACTGTTTCACATTTATTTTTAATTTGTTTTAACATTTCATCAAAGTCTTGATAAAAAGATGCACTATGAGATGGTGGATTATATACAACTAGTAAGTTAAATTTCATTGTAGGTGACAGTGAAACTTTTAAAACAAGGCATTCAATTCCTAAAGTATCCAGTACAGTGACAGAACAATTTAAACCATCTTTGATATAAATCAAAACACCTCCCCCTTTCCCATTTGTACGATCCTTCCTATAGCATGTGTATCCAGGAACATCAATCATACTTGTGGGAACATTAATATTTAGCCAAGTTTCACTCAGTGCCAAAAAGTCAATGTTTGAATTTCTCAATAAATGGTGAACTTCATTTAATTTTGATAGTAGGCTTCGAATGTTAAGATGCCCCCCAAAAATTCCTTTTGGTTTTGCTTCAGAATCCCAGATTACTTTAGCATGGTTTACAGTTTGGAAATATTTCAGCTCTATTTGTTTAGTTAGTTAACGAAAATAATTTTTCATTCTCATCATATTATTATTTTCTGGAAACAATTTTTGTGCGTCATTGTCTCGTCATCGTTACGGGAAAAAGGGGCATTAAGGAAATATTTTCGCCATCGTCCTGGTTGACGAAATTAACACTGTACCAGTGTATTATTAAATTAAGCCCTGCAAAGTTACCTCCTTTTAATGCATCGGATTAATTCAAATCTCTTAGAGAGCTCCTGTTGGATGTATGGACTGGACTGTAGAGCGGGTCTGCAAAGAACTGAAGTGAGGCGAAAAGTCTGTTCCACTCTAACAAGCCAAAACAGTAATCTCTATTCTTCCCTTTTTCCATCGGATGCTTTATAAGTGCTCTACTTGGGTGAACTAGGTAGAATAGATAGTTGTCCATGTGTTTGTGTTTTATTTGAAATAAGCTTTCTGATTCAACTGCTGATGGTTTAAGAGCTCTGAATGTTAATGCTCACGGAGCCAATTGAACAACCAACGTGGGCCTGAAGAGACTACTACCATGGGCTGGTTAGCATAGTAGAGGCCACGAGTGAGCCATAAACTTTCCTTTGTTTCAGCTGGATTCACCTGGACTAGACTTCCTGTGGGGCCAGCTAAGCTAACCCAAGCTGACCCATTTCTCTTTGAGCTTCATCGCAGCTTAATGCATTCATGAGCCATTGTCTATTTTTTCAATTATAAAACAAATGAAACTGCCCTATCTTGACAGTATTTAATAGCTCCTTTTGTCGTTCATTCACATTTATTTACTGCTATTTTTAAAGGACAATTTGAAATGCACTAAGCCTTAAAAACTTGAGCATTCTCAGACACTTGAACAGACCTGTAAACTTTCTTTTTTCCCTTTAATTTGTTTATTTACTTACTGATACTCAGTAGTGTTTAGCCCGGCTAATTATTAGATATTAATACCTGTGTTTATTAGTAAATGAAGGTACCATTGTATTTTAAACCTACTCGTCTTTTGTCTTTATATTATACATTGAATGATTTATCACTCAGACTGGATTTATTCAGAGATTTATTTTGTTGGTGACTAATTACTCTGCTGATAGCCATAATCTAAATTAGAAAATTAGGAAAGGCAACTGGATTTAAAACAGCCAGTCCAGGAGTCCATTGGTCTATGTAAGAGACTGAGAACTTTGGTGAGTAGGCAAATTACAGTTATATTCATTCAACTAATAATAATTAATTCATTTGACCCTAGATTTAAATGACTCATTAATTAACTATAACTTCCATTACAAGGTATATAATATATTCATAATCTTTTGGATAATTTGCACATTAGTAAATTTTCGGAAAAGATCCAGGGAAGCACCCAGTGAGTTCTATATAGGTAACCATGAAATCCAAGAACCCAGTGGGTTACATGAAAGATGTCCAAAATTTCCAAGAAAGAAACAGATGCATTTACAATATGAACTGGTAATATTGGACAATAACCATCATATTCCTGTAAAGTGACTTAAAGAATATTTAAAGTTTTACGAAACTAGCTGGCACTACCTAGTGTTACATATATGGCTGTACAGATACAGAACTCTAACACAACATCCACCTATACATTTTTGATATTAGCATTATGTTTATGGGCTGGAGGCTGTCCCAGCAGTCAGTGATGTGAGAGAGTGTTTAGACTCTGAAAAAGTCCCAAGTGAATAACATAACTAAACAGAAAAACGCCATGGAAACACAGACAAAGGCAAAAAAAAGTTTTTAATAGGAAGAAACCAGAGTTCCCTAAGAAAAGTCACAAGGAGAAAAAATGAACTCTTCACAGAGAGCCACAAGCTGCCCTCTAAATCCATTTCCTTTTGTTTAGTCACCTCTGCTGACTAGATGAATAAACTCAGTGTTCTCTAAACCGTTTGCTCAGAATAGGGGCAGGAAAGTCATCTGCTGTTTAAAAATGTTCTGTTCAGAATGATTTACAAATAAGAAACAGAGATGTGAATGTTCCATTAAACCATGTTAGGCCTACGAACCCTTAATTTCCTCTAACAGCTGTCATGACACAGAAACTCATGGAAACCAAAACTCTCCTGTTCCATTCATATTTTTCTTGTGACCCAATTTTCCTGGTTGTTGAAGCATAGGATGATAAGGCACAAATACAGTTTTTCACTATTATAAGAGTATTTTCACTGGGGAAAATTGCAGAGATAAAAAAAAAAAATCTCAGATTACTGTAATGTAATTACGAGTGCTGCATGAATCAACTCGAAGGTGACGGTGGTAATTCAAACTGGCTGAGGTACTATAACCAAGAGGTTACGGCCCTAGATTGAGGTATTGTAACAAAGAGTTTACAATACTGTTAAATACAATACCTTAGTCAGTTAAATTACACTAAATTACTCAGGAAAGGATAAGCATAAAACATTTTGAAAGTCAAAATGTTTTCAGATGGAGAGTTTGATTTGTACGAGCAGGTATAATGCCATTAAGGTGAAAGAGTCAGAATAAATCTTTGACTCCAATGCTGACTGCAGAGGGAATGCAGAATAACACAGATGGCCAGAAAGTAGTGTGTTCAATCTCTCTGATTTTAGATTCAGTTAAAATTCCTCTTGGGACGCTGCTTAATGATCTTTGTACCTACTAAAATCAGCCTTGAGGTTATTGATTCCTCTACGATAAACTAAGGAGAACCTGACTTCCAAGAACAACTTTTGGATTTGATCCAGATGAGCTTACTTCACATTGTGGCTGAGTTGGCTGGACAATCAGAGTCAGGCCTCTCTCTTATTCTGTATGCCATGTTTTGGCTCATGGCCCTGAAACAAAATGATTATTCCTCACATTTCAGTTAATGACCTTGGCACATCACCATATCCCACTCTCTAACACATATCAATTAGCCGGAACCGCATGGACGCCTGACACACTGGTGCAGGGAAAGTGCTGACATAGGCGATGTAATGGAAAAGCTAGTGCTTGACTCTTAAGTAGCTGGGATAACTCAGGGTCCAAGCTCTATTTACACAGCCATGATACATCACATTCAGTATGGTCTTCAGGTTCTCAAAGTGTGAAAAATAGTTACTCCATGTTAGTAATGTAAAAAACAGACACACATAAAAAGTTTTATAAACATGAGTAAAAAATATAACAGTCAGGTTGTTTGATATGTCTTGCTAATGCATTCCATGCACCGCTTCTTTCACTTAGTCAGATATTCTAGTAGTTTCAGATCTGTGTTCAATCTATCATCAAGACACACTAGAAGAATATTTTTTGGCTACTTTCAGATTCTTTTAAATTTTTAAATGTAATTAATCCATCTTCTAATGAATGTATTCTTTTATTAACTATTGGCCTATCCAGTGAGACACATACATTTACATAATATGGGAAAATTCTATTCTATTCTATTCTATTCTATTCTATTCTATTCTATTCTATTCTATTCTATTCTATTCTATTCTATTCACAATATTTCCCGGAGATAAAACCTGGGTATGGTAGGACATCAATAATGTGACCAAATTACACTGTGAAATCAGTCCAATCATCATATAAATCCTGCAAACAAAGAGCACAGTAACAGTAAACTTCAAAAGGAAGGTGCGTTAATCAAAGTAGAAACCCTCTTGCTCGTCGTTAAGCTTATAATTTTAATCTATATATGTACGGGGTCAGGATTATGCCAGAACTGCACACACACACGCATATACTCCTATGAACAGTTTTACTTCATACAGATGTTCAAAATACTTCTCACGTTCATGTGTAACGTGTTACATGCCCAATTAGGGTGTCAGGGTATATCACGCAAATAAGTGCTTGTTCCTTCTCTGCCCACATGTAGTTTGAATTCCATTTGCACGCAGCCTCCCACCTCCTCGCCTGTCGGCCTGTTTCTGCTCACTTCTGACAACTTTTGTCACTTGCAGGTGTTAGCCACCAGACAAAGCAATATGCCTGTGATTTTCTACTTTTCAGCAAATTAAGCATCTTGAGTTGTGGCGTGTTGCCAAGGTAACCAGCGTTTCCTGCAAGCGCTTGAGCTAGCGAAACTATCGGGCTGGTTGACTATATTTTGTAGGTGTCTTATAACCCTTTTTAGCAGACACCCTACAACCAGTCAGAATCCAATATTCACCCAGACATTGCCATATTTAATTAAGACTTTGGTTACTAACTTCAAACTCTTGAAGAGAATGAGTGCAACATGAACAGATGTTATTTCCTGAAAGGTAGCCAGTCACGGGTGGGTTGCTTTTATCGGTAGGTAACACCTTAAAAGTGACAAATGTTGACATGAGCACACAGAAACAGGTCCACTCCGAGTATTAGAGAATTCAAAAAGCATCAAAAGCAAACCACAAGCACAAAAGAAGAAGCATGGACTCATGTTTGTGATATATTTTGGGCATTGAACATTAAAAATTTGCATGGATAGTACTTTATTTGTGAGTGTTTTAAATACAACTGTTAATGTAAGTATTTATTACATGTTTGGCAGAATTATGACCCAATATATGTAGATATTTTCACATAAACCACTATATTAATTTTGGACATTGAGAACCATACTGATATTTAACATAGCAATGGGTTGGGAAGAGGAGGGTTTGCCTGCTTTTTGGACCCTCAAGCTTCAACAATAACCCCATGTTGCCTAAACTTCCAGGACAACCCAACAGGACATGCAGTCCTGCCCCCACAGTTTTTGAAGAGAAAACAACCAAATCACAGGAATCTCGCGTCTTTTCCATGACACTCTCATTGGGGTTCAGATGGGAGAGGAAACCATCATGGCCCCTTGGCTAGGGACCAGAACTGAAGGGCGAGAGGTAAAATGGATCTAATGGCTGACACTGACAGCAAATTGCTGTAAAATGAAGACTGTTTGCAGCGTTGCTCTCTGACTTTCAGGACGTCAGATGCCTGGGAGGGAGGCTGGAGATGTGAAGCTCCCCACTGCTGTGTGATACCTGCCGCGATAAAGCTGCTAATACTGGATACTGAGAAGAAGGCCTAACCTTCAAATAGAGATCAAAGGAGAGCTGCCAAACAAGTCAGGAGAGTTTCTAGCTGGATAATTTGTTTATTTGATGATTTTTGATTATTTCGTATGTGTTTACTGTTGGGTAAAGGCACAGGCTAAACTACACTGGTGGCCACCGCCATGCTGGCCATGTTTTGAGCTGTTTTTATAAAGCTAAAACAAGTTTTATTTTCACAAAGGGTTTAACACTTCATATATTGTTCATGTGTTTTCCCTTCTTACTAATTACATTTGATGTAAACCAAAAATATGACCAAAAGTAATTTAATGATAGTCCTTATGTATGCTTGCTACCAAATCAATCAAAGCAGGTTAAGAATTGATTAACGAAAGGTTATTGATTTCAGATTACAAAATCATTAAAACATTATTTTCTGACATAATGCCAATTTATCTCTGATTTGTATTGTGAATTTGCTTGAAAAAACATTCAAATTGCTCTAAATTAGCCAAAAGTTAATTTGACCCCATTACAAATTCATCAAGAATATTTGGCCCTCAACATAGTAACCCATGCTAAACTATAATATTACTGCATCATTTTATTGAATGTGATTTTCAGGCCACTAGGGCATGTGTTCACAAACAACAGACAACAGTTTGAATATTACCTGAACAAATAACATATTTACCACCCCTGGGTGGGCAATAAATAAATTCTATCACAACATAGATTATTAACAGAATATGTTTAAGCTAAGGTGTGCCAGAACAACTGCTGGTAAGACTGAGTTTTAACTGCAGTTTTACATGCAAAAACATGAAGAATATTAAAGAATCTTAAATCTTTGAAACATCAAAGCCTTCAATAGGAATCAAGAGGGCTCTGCAGTTGGATTTTTTTCCCCTGTATCTAAAGGTGGATGGGAAGTAGATGCCTGCCCCCTTGCAACCCAGCAAGGACAAGCAGGTACAGATGATGAATGAATGCTTGGATGGATGGATCATATAGATGGATGGATCTTCAAAATTGCTCTAAGAGTAATTGTGTTTAACAACTTGCTCTTTAATGGACTTGCAACCTACTTCAGGTATGAAAAAGTCCTATTATGAGCATGCAATAAAAAGTAAGTGCAGACAATGTATGAAAAAATGGAAATTTAGTTCAATTTAGCCCTGCATTGTTAATGTATGCTTTGCTAAATGTAAAGCCCAGTGTCTCCCCTTATGTTCAATGCACCAACATGCAGCACAGTGGCTACTCCCCTCCATCAGTGCCCTTAATTACAAATGACAGGAACAGGAAAGGTAAAAGTAACATGACTGAAGACAAGTGAATGGAGTCAGCCAGACCTGGTACTGCAGCTCTATTATAAAGAGGTCATTCTAGTCTGTGTGTCGTACAGGAAATATGAAAGAGGGATTTTTCTTCACTCTCTGGCCTTTGACAGCTCAGGTTGCTGTTGGCAACCAGAGGATGGAAACCTGATAAATGGTATAGGAACTTGAAAATAGTTTTTAACTGGTATCTTCCCCAGTAGACTGATTTATGAGTTAAACAATTAACTGCCTTGATATGCTGAGAGTTTTATTGTTGGCTTAGTAAGCTTAAGGTCTTGGTATTCATCTGAAAACCACAAAGACCTTTGTAGACCTAAGTGATGCTACATTAGTCTTTTCTAACAGAGGAGGCGCCCTTCAAGGAAGCACTCCTTTCTGTGACTGCTTTCCATTTTAAAATCTGACTGATGCCACAAAGCTCTGTTTGTTTTTTAAACTGCATGTTTCCACTCTCATGTTTCTTAATATTGAATATCTGCTAAAATTCAAAGTACCTGATGTCTTAAATTAGGTACAAACATGTTTCTATGCACAGAGCAGATCTTCACAGAGAGTGCGATGTGATTTGCTTTTGCAATTCAGACGAATTAATGTGCAAACTATTTTTTCCCCTCTGCCTTTGTCAATATACTGATCACATTCTACCAAAGAATGCAAATGTTTTGGTCATTAAAACAAATCATTTGCAAAGTGCACGGTTTTATTTTCTTTTACTTTTGTTTGTAACACTTTGACAGTATATGGGTTGAACTACAAATATTATTATTCTGTTGAACAATTATAATTATTACCTCTATCATCCTTTTTTTTATGGCCACTCTGAAACTGCCAATCGAATATGCAATCTGCTCATTTTAATGGGTGGAACCAAATCGGTTTGCACATATCATAGTTTGCATAGCAATCTTTGTAGATTGTTCACAATATTTGCACTTATTTCACATACTAAAAACAAAAACTGGAAGTGCAATTCACTGCTTCTTGCTTTGAATATTTAAAGATTAGATCCAAAATGCTGTAATGATTTCATGTATGTTCCTGCTGGTGAAGCTGCTGTGTGCAATCCCATGATTTCATTCCCTGCTCACTCTGCTGCACTGGCAATCAGGTCTAAGCGGTTACACCTACAGAAGCCCCAATTACTGGGTGTTTCTGTTGCTCTGAGGAGCACTATATATTCCTGGCTCTCTCAGTGTGCAACCGCCAGATTCTTGAAAGTTGTTTGTGTGAGTAGACCATCCAGAATTCCTTGTTTTGATCTGATTTTGACCTGTCTTGTTCCTGTTTCCTCCTGCCTGACTTGCCTGTCCTGTTGGCTTCTGGTTTCTGGACATTGATCTCCCGCCTTCCTTTGAAATTAACTATGTTTGCCTCTGTCCCTGTCTGGATTGTTTTTATCAAACTGTGTAAGACTCAAGCCTGGACTTAGGATCTGCCTCCAGCCTTTGTACTCTGGAAACCTCTCCTGTTACCAATTCTCTTACCTGGATTGCAGATTTCCCTCTTGTTTAGCCCATTTAGAAATGTGTGCCCTGTGGATTGCTTCTCTGTGCTTGAACCCTGAAATGACTACAACTTCCCTGCTTGCCTTAGCCCTATCTAGCACTTTCAAGATTTGAAGCAGTGATCAGAATCATCAAAACACCAGTGTTAAACATTAGGAAACAGCGCAATCTCCCAGCTTCAGATAAAGTTAACCTAAGTGAGTTAAGCTTTCATTTAGTGCAACTTTGACACAACTAACTTGTTCTTGGCCACTACCCTGTTCTTCACCCAACATTGATTTCTGTTCCTACAACACCAATTTACATTTAAATAAATGCCTTAATGACTAGTACTTGTGTAAGTTGCGTTTTGGGTCTCTAGAATCTTTCCAGGCAGTACAAAATTCAAAACTTCTTCTCATTACCGGTACTCTATATGTTAACTCTTAAAATATTTACAAAAGAATGGAATCCATGCTCCTGATTGCTCATACATTTTTTCACACTTCTATATATTTTATTACACAAAAGACATAAAGAGCAAGAAAAAAACCCCAAAACAAATGGAGAAAAGGAATATTTTATTTTATCGAGCCTATACTAGTCTGAGCATCCATCGACCAGGGCTGTACTGTGCATTTTCTGACATTGAGTCTTTACAAAAAATAATTTTAAGAAAAGTTTTGGGTAGCTACCCTGTAAATAATATCAACTCACTATTAAAATTCTTGGATGCCTGATGAAAGCTGTTATGGTGTGCAGGGAAGACAGGATAGCAGCCAAATTCTGAACTCGAGGGAATTCACATGCATAAATGGAAGGTGCACTTTAATTACCAGGCTGTTGAGACAAAACAAAAGACGCCACAGACCAAAAGTCAAGGAAAACACATAGATATAAACTTGGAACCAAAAAATAAAAAAATAATCAACAATCCAATGAAGCTCTACAGTGATAAAAAGATAAATTAAAATACTGACAAAGAACAAAGTGAGCAACCTAGATGTAGTTTTTTATTGCTTTAAAAGCTCTAACCTTACTTAGTAAAGGGTATACATTTAGTAGTATTATTTTAATAGTTATTGTGTGCATTCAGTTGTTAGGTGCACATTTTAAATGCCTGTTTAAAATAGCAAACTAGAATGGAGGAGACATTATTTAAAAGGCAGGTGTTATTAGGGTTTAACAGACTCACACATCATAATCCTAACACAGGAAAGTTATTTAGGAAGGATAAAGAACAACCAAGGAGGAGAGAAGACAAGAAGGAGGCACTTCAGGCATTTGATCAAGGTGTATTGAAGAGCATAAAAACTGGAAATTGTTAGGTATCCAGTTTGTGCAGGTTGTGTGTCTGTGTTTCCTTCCTCCACCACCAGGTGGGGTCCGGTTCTCGCTGGCCCTTCCACACACCTAGAGATGGTTGCCTCATTATCTGAGGACTCTTAAACTGCTGACTGCCACTACCTCGACACCAGAGTGTTTGCCAGTTTTGGGTACTTTAGCCAAGCTGAGTTTAGCAGAGTCTTACTGAGCCTTTGTCTTCCTGAGTCTAACCTTATTGTTTTTTGTCTTTGCCTCTCGGCAGGAAGTCATCCTGCAAACTGGATGTTTTTGGCCTTCTCCCTCTGGAAGGATCGTTGAGCTTCACACTGAGCTGGGGATGCAAACTGGATGTTTCGACCTCCTCTCCCTGAAAGAATTGTTTGAGCTTCACACACAGCAGGGAATAAATTTCCACATGAACCATTCAAGTACTTATGGAAATGTTAGGGGCTCCTCAGAAACCAACCAAACCCGAGTAAACCCTGTCCCCCCTCCAACGAGTCAACCAAGTTCAGTAATAACCCACACCGACTGGATTCTGGGAAGGACACCTTTTCTCCGGAAACGTGAGTCCCGTTTCAGTCTCTGTCTTTGCAAGTTGCAGCTCAAGTTTCCCACTGAGCCTGAACTAAACACTGAACTTCCCTTCTCACTTCCAGTCCCACTCCACCAGCGTTCTGAGAAACACTGGATCCAACTCATCGTGTTTTCAATAAACCTGCTAAACCTTTTCTCTGGTTCTCTGAGTGGTTTCCTGCATGTGGGTCAGATCCCTTAAAAAAAACCTGACAGAAATTAAGTTTTTCACCATAGATAACTATGCAATACCATTGAGTACTTTAAACACACCAAAGCATTGTACATAAAGTAAAATAAAAATGATCAAACCAGATTGTTGTGCAATTTTACTAGAAGATTATGAATATATAAAATTACTTGAACTGGAAGTTATTGCTAAGTAATAGGTCATTCAAACCAAGGGTAAACCAAATGAATTAATAGTTGAATAATTACTTGAATGATTGATGTTAAGTGCTATTTGCATATTCACCAGATCTCTTAGTCCTTTACATAAAGGCTGCACTTCTGAATTATCTGTCAAGATTCAGTTGACTTCACCATTAATAATTTAGACTATGGCTATCAGCAGGGTTATTAATAACCAATCAAAAAAAAATTATCGGTTTATTCGAATATTATCAAAAAAGGGGGTGGATCTGACCTGGGTGATAAACTGTTAACTGCATAAAATGACCTCAAAAGTCCAAGGGTTAAAATACAATGATACCTTTATTAGTTATTAATAATCACATTTTCAATATCTCATAACTAAACAATAAACACTGGTGAAAATGAGCACAGGTAAATAAAAGCAGGAAAAGGGGTTTTAAAAGAGCTTTTCCACATCTTTAGGAATATTTATAAGATCTTGTTCATGATCACGAAAAAACAGATATGTTTTCCAACAGAGAAAGCCCTACTTTGCTCCAAGAGAATGTATATAATTCTTACTTTGGATGAAAGAATCTGTAAAGAAACCAGACATGAACTGAAGCACCGTCACCCTCACATGCTTTGGAGAACATGTCTTTAAGGAATCTTTATAGGTTCACAAGCCCTATGGGGACTGGACAGTCAGGATCAGTGACTGATTATGGCTAAAGATCTTGGATCTGTAATGAACAAAAAATGGAAGGTAGAAATATGAAACAATTTCAGATCTTATAGCTTTTAGATATAATTAAACTACGTTCAGCAGCTACTGTAGTTAATGCCATTTGGACATAATAAAAGCAACGAATAGCCCTACTCCTAAATTACGTTTGTTCATGTGAGTGGAGTTATGTCACAGTTCCTCTTTGCATGTAGGGCTAGTGTCTGTAACAAGGAGTAATTGAATTTAACCCTTCAGAGCGAGGAATCTCAGAGGCTCACTTTCTGAGGAAAAGCGAGAGACAATTTACCAGATAACATGGAGGTCAAAGATTCTGCCAAATCACTGGCAGTTCTTATTTTACTTTTGAAAGCCAAACAAAAATGTTTGGCGTTTGCGTCCCTGGGTTTACCAGATTCTCCCAGAAAACAAGTTTAAGGTGAAATGACATTCTTGAGCTCAAACAGGAACAGCTGGAAATCAGGGAAGCAGTGTAAGAACAGGCAACACAACTGAGATGAGTTGACCAGCTATGTCCCCCTCTGAAGATAAGGAACCACAGCGGGAGGAACTAGTGGCTTGCTGATGCTAGGTCAAGAGAAGAGCAGTGGTTGTAAGTAGGAAGAACATTGGAATTCGGCCAAAGTCTCTGAGAGCACTGTCACTGTGGTAATAGACATGTGTAAGGTGCCTTATCGGTATTTTGGCTTATTTGAATATGCTTAGGGGTGGTAGCATAGCGGGTGAAAAAAGATTTGATGCTGCATTCAATTCCATGGAAAGTTGGATTTCTTCAGGTTAGGTGTGCGGGGGGATACTATGCAAACGATTTCATACTTCTGGAATTTTTTGTGCAAATTGTTGAATTTCCCCCCAATGCAAACGTTTAGCATAAAAGATTTAAAAAATCCTCCACAGCAGAGATAAAAGCCAACAGTGATAAGAATTTAACATGAGATGGCAGGTGAGGGGAGGTTTTGAGAAGATTTACTGACACAGAAACAAATTCCAGATTTTGCCAGTGTGCAATTTTTTTTATAAATTGCTTTGATTAGTATCATCAGAAGTATTTTTTTGTACATTCTAGGTTGTTAAAGGGTTATTTTTAGATGCAGCTGTATAAAAATATCACTTTTGTTTTAATAAAAAAACAGGTATTCAAATATGTATTTTAATCCATTCTATTGTCGAATGAAGATAATAGTTTGCTACTGACTTTCCTCCTTTTTGTTTTTTTGTCATGTGATGGATGATTTTAATCAATTATCTGAGGTTCCACCAATCTTCATGGTGGTGTTGTTTGTTTAATAATTGTTGTTAGTCATTTTTCCCATTTGTGTTGTATATTTCAATTTTACATGGAGCATTTTAGCTATGGGACAGAGACAATGTAGATAGAATGGGAGCAGGGAGAGAGATAAAAAATGAGGGAATCTAATTAAAATGTAGCTATCAAGTCAAAATGGACAGAATGAACAGGGTAGAAATGATGCTGGATTGTGGCTGCTGGACAGAGGCAGGAATGTTAGGATGGCAGTTTCATCACTGTACTGTGATGCTGATGAAAATAGGCAGTAACAGTCAGTTGGATCCTGAGCAGATTGGAAAGGAACCCAGAAGCTCTCACTCTCATTTTTAGGACACTAACATGCCCCTCCTCCAGTTCTTGTTGTAATTTTAATCCTGCTATGTAAAAAACAAGTATTATAAACTTTTCTTATCTTGTCTTTTTTTTGTTTTATAGAATCAAGCAAAACTCGGGGTCTCATAAAATTATTAATAAAAGCAAAAATTTTTAAACTGGACAGACTTATAAAAGTATTTTTTTCCATCCATTCAATACTTCTGTTGTGGTATGTAATGGACATAATAAAATACTGTGGTTATGCTGAGATAGTGGCCTTCAGGTGACCTACATTGTTGGGTCTGGTTTTTCATCTTGTCATGTTGCTGGCCAAAAAGCACAGTAACACTGAGGTCATTCGACCAGCTGCTACCTTTTGGCAGTGTGAAAAGGTGCACAGTCTTAGTGGAATATGAAATTAATATTTCCAAAAAGTTGGCTAGAAGAAGAAAGTGTGGATTCTAAAAAATATATCCGCGATTGCTTTGTAGACTGTGGACTTAAGAAATCCCAGTGGACCAACCTGGTAGATGGTATGGCTTTCTGAAATCATAGCTGACTGAAAACTTCACATCGAATATATAGCAACAATGTTTTTCCACCTTTCTTCTGCCAGACTCAGGAGACTTTAATTTTAATTTCAAAGAAACCTTTATTTTTATCTGAAAACTGGACTTAAATGCTGAAAGCGCCAGAATTCAGCAAGAGCTTTATTGCCAAGTAGTGTTTTTTAATACTGGAATTAGTATTGATGGTTAGGTGCTACATATGAAGACGAGCAAAACAGTTGAAATAAATAGATTTTTTTAATATAACAACTAGAAGGTACAAATGCCCATAACCTATGTCCATTATATCTGTATCAGTGGACTTGATGCACTGAATCCAGCCTCAGTCTTTTATCACATTGACTATATCTCATGTCTGCTTTGTTATTTGTAGAGTTGGGATGCTGCTTCAGAGAATAAACGATAGTTATACGTAGTAGTTACCTCTCCAAAATGATAGCTGTGTTATAGTTACCCAGCTACTACAGTGCAGTGTCAGTTATAGATAAATAGGAAATGCATTTACTTATCATGAGCTAAAATGTTGAAACATTTGGATCATTTTCCTATTTTAAAACTTGAAATACAAATCAGAGTTTAGTTATCAAATATACAATGTTTGATATTAATTATTAAGTTAGATAATTAATAAATTAATGAATTAATGAAAAAGAACTGCATATTTAAAACATTGTGGACTAGTCTGCACGACTTTGGTGTGCATTTGGTTGGAACAGAGTCAAGACACAGATGCAATATACAGTATTTATGTAGATGTGATTATGTTTAATGTTTGTAATAAAAGCAAATACAACGCATACTGGATGTAACTTGATACCCTGTGCATGCTGACAGTTTTAAATGGCTATAAAAATATAACGATGAAGAAATATGCTTCTCCTTCATTTAAACACCTAAGAAAAGACTTTTGTTATAAGATTATACAGTAGTCATATCATTCCAAAAAAAAAAAAAACAACAAAAACAAAACGGAAGACTGCTATTTCCAGTATTTTTGATGTAAAAGAAATCGAACTTTTACCAAGCATCTGAACTCTGTATAATTCTGCAAAAAATAAAGAATGTGTTGATAAACCAAGGCAACCTTGTGCATGTCATCAGCGGAAGGGTGAGATGATAGGCGATGGGCTTGATTGATTAAGAGTTGCTTGTGGTGACACAGACAAAGTCAACAAAATGACCACAGGAACAATTAGCCTTTGACTTCTGCGACTGTAAAAGTTTATTTACACTTCTAATTTAGATGAGCTATCCATTGGTTTGCAAGGGCTCTCCCATTGACTTGTTTCTCTCCTCTCTGTGTGTGTGAGCAATCGGTGCATGCTGAGCACCTGCTTATCATGGCTACTTGGTAGTTATCTGGTTATCATCTACCTCAGCTCCATTCCCCTCACAAGAATCTAAAAAGCAGAAAAGAAAGTGTGGACTTATGAAAAAAATACTTGAAGTTAGAAGTTCTAGTAAATTGTCAAATTAGGTGCATGCAATTAAAAGCTTTACCTATCATTTCAAAAAGAAAAAAAATGCTGGTGAAAAATGAAGCGAGCACTTACACTGTTATTATGTAAGCAGTAAATCTGGACTGTAGGATCTGTTTTTGTATCTTGACTGCTGATCTTGTCAGGGGTTTGAGTGAAATTTTAGGACCCAAATGCAGAGGCAGGGGAGGCAGAAGGTGAGTTTTTGTGGCCTGGTAGACCAGACTAAATGGAAGATGAAAGGTGTTATTTAGTCTGGCCCCGATGAAGAAAAGACATCAGAAGATTGTTGATGAGAACAACACTTTGTTTTTCAACTGTCTGTGCCTACTGACCAATGAGTGCAACTGACTGTGGCGTGAGATACTGGCGTGATAAAAGCTGGTTTAAAGTATAATATTCTCACCTCAAATGATCTTATAAACGTACTTTTATTGAGCGACAGTTACAGAAAGAGAACTTTTTTTCCATGGGCTCATTAAAAGCTGCTGCTGCACTTTGGTGCTTTACTACTGTGTTCGCGCGGCTTTGTCATCACGCCCTCAAATCCCCACCGATTTTACATTCCAGACATTCAAAAACACATCTCTGCGTTGTTATTGGCTCCGCCAGATTTAGGACCTGGGGCATTGATCGAGGCTGAACAACTCGCAGCCAAAAATGAGCCCACCCCAGGGACTGGTTTTACTTGGCTAAAGTTTTTATAGATTGAATGAAATGTTCCACCAACAACTGAGACAGGAATCAAAATTCCAAAATCCAACATGAAAAAATGTAAACAACCAGAAACATGGAGAAACAAAGGGAAACAATCGCGAGGGCCAGGGGTAAGACAGGGTAAGATTAAGTAAGACGAGGAACCAGCACTGAGGAACTGCAGGAGGTACAGTATTTATGGGAGACTGAACAAAGAGAGGACTAACTTTGAGCTGATTGGGAGCAGGTGTAAAGATAGGAGTCTAGAAAGGAGCTAGGGAAAGGAGACCAACACTAAAAGGGCAACAAATAAAAACTAGCCAAGACTGAAATATAACCAGAAAACACAACAAAACACCCTAAAAAAATGTCCAAAAACAAAACAACCTATCAGGATGGGCAGAGGGTGAACCAGGAAGGAGGGCAAGAAACCAAAAAAAAGTCCAAAAAACAAGAAAACCCACAAAAGGTGGGTGAGAATAACCGAAAG
Source organism: Cyprinodon brontotheroides (assembly GCA_018398635.1). Classification (NCBI taxonomy): domain Eukaryota; kingdom Metazoa; phylum Chordata; class Actinopteri; order Cyprinodontiformes; family Cyprinodontidae; genus Cyprinodon; species Cyprinodon brontotheroides. Next base: position 4,952 of record JAGKQL010002642.1, on the reverse strand, counting down.
TCTCTGGAGGCGGCCATGGGGCTGGCGATGCCATCTCTGCTGGAGTACCCTTGGAGGGTACCATCTCTGCTGCCAGAAGAAGACATATGGAAGGCGGCGTCTGTGCTTTCAGGAGCCTTGGAGGGGCGTCATCTGCAGGAATCTTGGAGGGGCTTTGTCTGCTGCAGGAGCGGAGGAAGGCGTCGTCTGTGCTGTGGGAGCCTTGGAGAGGTGCGTCTCTGCTGCAGGAGCCTTGTAAGGCTGCGTCTCTGCTGCCGGTAGCCTTGGAAGATGCCGTCTCTGCTGGGTGTACCCTTGAGGGGTACCTCTGCTGGGACCCTTGGATGGGCGCCGTCTCTGCTGCAGGGGAGCCTTGGAGGGTGCTGTCTCTGTCTGTCTGAGGAAGAGATGAGGTGGGTAAAACTAATGTTTTTTATTATTGGGGATTATGTTTTTAGGTAATGTGTAGTGAAAATTTTCTGCCACCAAAAATTACAAAATATTTTTGGATCTGGGTCCAAATACGAAATATGACTTTTATCAGGCAAAACAACTTAAGATACAAAAACAAAAAAAAGCAGTTTTGTGTTTGTTTTAATGGTTTTATATTTCTAAAAAGCAAAGGAGTTAAGAAGATTTTAAGCCAAAGCAAAAATAGACATTAATTGAATTCAGTTTTGTATGTTAGCACCAATGTTTACAACACATCTAATCTAAAAGGCACTTTACAAGAATTGGTTCAATCAGATCAGTTACCAACAAGATCGAGGTTCTCTGTATAAGAAACCCAGCTGATTGCATTCATTCATTGATAAAGTATATACATAACAACTACATAACATGTTTTTGCGTTCTAATCCAAAACAAACAACCCACCCTGTTTAAAACTTCTCACATGTTAAAGTGAAGCCCTCCCCAATCAACACTGCTGTTGTGAATAAGTTGCAGGGCTTTATAATAACCTGTGCTGCAGAAATTAAAATAATAAAGACTGAGCCTATGGACTGAGACAAAACAGCCATTCTATAATGAGGATGGAACGGCTCAACCATACAGCAACACTCTTCCCTGTTGGATCACTCAAATTAAAGCAAGCGTCGCGTGCAGCAAATTCTGCGCCCACTTAAATCTCGGGGGCTACTTTTCTCCAGAGAAGAATCTGGCTTTTCTACAAACCCAGCTCTCATCTGCTCAATGGTCAGCTCTGCACTTGAAAAAGGAAAACAGTTCGCCTTCCTTCAGTGTTTCACTGAATTGGAACTGTATTCATCTAAAAGTAGTTTTATCAGCATTGAAGAACAGTTACTACCGGCTCTTGTGTCATGCTGAAATCTAAAGGCACTTTACGCACAATCAAGAAGTTTACCCCCTTTACTGTTGAAAAGCTCACTTGCTTAGAAAACAGCTGTTCAAGCTTATATACCAAAACATGCCATTTCAAAAATGCATTCAAGGATTGCATGTTTCATGTAGTTAATACTAAAAGGATAAGTAAAGCAAGTAATGGTACTTAAGTATCATTTTCACTTATTCTTTTAAGAGTTCAGGTAATAAAAATATGTAATAAAAAGTAAAATCAAGCCGATAAAATCAGCTACAATCTCAACCAGGTGTGCTTACTGCTGGAAATAGCCCATCTCCTACATAGTGAAAGCTGCAGACACCTCACATATTGCACCAATATGTATGTAACTTTGCTGTAGGCGGGGGACTGAGTAAAGTTGATGGGTTCTTCAAACTGTTTTTAAATGAAACATGTACTAAACTCCCTTATTCTACTTTTTAGAGAATACCACTTAGCTCCACTTGATTCTGAATTGATAAAAATTGGTTTGATACACTTGAGGGTTGGAGGAGGGTCCTGCCTTAAGTTCAAAAAGTACTTGCTGTTCACAGGAGAAAGGAAGAAGAATGGAATGGAAATCAATAGATGAGATTGCAGGCCACTGCTTCAATATGCAAGTGCTGCATAGGTCTGTTGTGGTGTAGAGAAAGCTTAGCAAAAAGGCGAAGCACTCAATTCTCGATTTACCAGTCGGTCTACGTTTCTACCTTCACCTATGGTCATGAAACTTGTATCATGACCGAGAGACCGAGATCCAGGATACAAGAGGCCAAAATTAGTGTTGTCTTCAAGGTGGCTCTTAGAGATAGAGTTAGTTTTGTAAACCGGGGAGAGGCTCAGAGTAGAGCCAGTTCTTCTCCACATCGAGAGGAGATGGCTGAGGTGGCTCAGACATCATTTTCAGATGCCCCCTGGATGCCTACCTTGGGAGGTGCTCCAGGTATGTCCCAATGGGAGGAGGTTCAGGGGACAACACAGGACACACTGGAAGGACTATGGCTCTTGGCTGGCCTGGGAGCAAATCAGGCAGCTGAGCTGGAGAAGGTGTCTGGGGAGAGGGAAGCCTAAGAGTCACTGCTGAGTAAGCTTCCACCATGATCCAGTCTCAGATGAAGTAGAAGACAATGAGTATCAGGAGTTTAAAACCTTGTTGGCAATCACAGAATGTCAGCTTGCCCAAATTATGTGCTTCAACCACTGCTAGCATTTCAACTGGAGGTCCACAATATATCGACTTTTTATCATCATCACAGCAATATATATGTTAAAGCAACATCAAATACCTATCTGCATCAAAGAAATTATAATTTTGCCAACTGAAAATATTTTTTTATTGATGTTTTCCAAACCTGCTTTGTCAGATTAAGATGCCAAACCTGGAAGGATGTTCAAAATTGAAGAAACAACTGAAGGAAATGTCTGCTAATCACAACTTACGCAATTCTCATTATAAAGCAACAATATTGCATTTACTTGCTTTCTTGATAATGGACAGCACTTGTATTTTAGAATATGTAGAATACAATGTGACAAGATTTTATGTTCTTTATTTTCATGAAATGCAAAGCAACTTCAGTCTACATTACAGTCCAGCCTCATATTGAAATCCCACATCCTCTCTGCCTTAAACAGCCCACTCCATTCAGCCCCTCTTAGTTCCAGACTGCCTGCACAAAGTAAAGCCTACAGCATTTTGCGGTTCACTCTGGTCTTGCTCAGCTCAATTACCTCAGTGCTCTCGAGGCATGCGTAATAATATTTATTTATAAGGGCAAAAACCACGGTAATGAAGCAGCTTGATTTAATATGAGCATCATTAAAATTCACCATCAGCATCAATCACACGTTTTGCCCAAACATTTTCTTTTATTGGTCTTTGTAGTAAGGATAATTAGGATCATACAAAAATGGTTTGAGATGCTCTACTTTCAAAATCAACATCTCTTCATTCATGCCTGTGATAAGAAGTTTCTTTTGAAGTTGGGAGATTCTTGTGACTGTTTCATTTAGATGAAACTTTTAAGCTTATTAGTTTAAAATAAATATTTTTGATCAATATGAGAAATCTTCTTCCCGGTTTGTTGAAGTACCAATAGTTTGTATTGATGATTTAAATACAAGGTCTTAGTTTTTGTAATATATATAAGAATTATGCTATAATTTGTAGTTATTGCCTCTCTTGTTGCACAGATTTTAATTTGACAAAACCAGATCTTCAACGCTCTTTTTATCCTGTTTGGTATGATTGCAATTGTGGATCTTGCACTGGCCCAACTCCAATGGACTGGACCGGTACAAAGAATGGCTTTGCTCCATATTTTAACAGTGAAGGAGAGAGAAGACATGGACAGTGATATGCGAGGGAGTAGGCGTTGGATGTGGAACAGTTCTCTGTTTATTAACATGGTTGTGAATTGCTCCAAAACGACATACGCGTGAGCCGGGTGGAGTGGTAATGGAGGATGTGGAATCTAGGGGTCACTTTGGTGGTCGAGCAAATGATACAATGATATATGTGAGGTTGAAAGTTGATATGATAATGTGGTAAAATATCTTTCGCCATGACGGGTAAATTCATATTTTGGCGTTACTGATAATCCCTCACATATGCTAGTGTATCAAATATGATACACAGCAAATGGTACATCATTTTCCTACAGCTGTATGTCTTGAGTAATGCCATATCAAACCCAAGGCTGATAATGTTTTTATAAGGTAGAAGTTTAAACTCCAGTCGGTGGGAAGATTTCCAGAAGACCAACTATTGTTTGTCTTCTTGTATAATCTGCAAAAATTATGGTAAATGTTTCATGTGTGTGGGAGAAGAGGCACATCCAAAAACATCCAAGGGAGCTCCATTTTTATGAGAGTGTGTAATTCTTAGCTGTCTCAGAATGGGAAGGCAAAGGCTGGCGCAACCTCTGAGGAAATATGTGTCTGATATTGCATAATCCAATGAAGACATTATCCTAAATACCCCTGTGCTAGGAGGTGTCTGAATAGAAAATGTCATAAACCGCTGGACTTAAGTGCAGAATTCAAGTCTGCTTCCAGGGAAGTATCAGTTTTGCTGTCCCGTGCCAAGATGAGGATACATATGTGAGTAAAACATGTCAGCTTATTGCAGAACTGGAAAATGTTAGAAACCATTGTTCACGTAAAGAAGTATGAAGTGGAAGTTTTGGTGTACATGTAACAAATGAATTACATATGACTTTAAGAAACACTATTTTTATGAATAACAGAAAATGAATGAGGTACCCCTCTGCATCTAGGTAATTTATTGGGGTAGTATCGAAGCTTGTTATGATGTTGGTGATTTATTGATCTTCGGTCACCACCACTGTAAAACTGAGAAGTTGTAGTAGTTTAATGGCGCCGAAACATACAGTGTTGGTGTTAACTCAATATTATGAAACAACTTTTTATTCTTAAAGGATGAGTGGTCCATTTTAAAACCTTCAACGCCTGCTGAAACTACAGAAAGAAATGTTTTATTATATTTGAAATAGCTGCTAGGAGTGAAAAAAAAACAACAACCCCAACATGAGGAGAATACAACACTGAGAATTAAACAAATTCATCCATCCATCCATCCATCCATCCATCCATCCATCCATCCATCCAT
>JAGKQL010002641.1:0-24009 GCA_018398635.1 Cyprinodon brontotheroides | reverse complement strand
ATATCATTCTCTATAAAGATTAGGAAACTTAATTGATTTTTCTCAAATCAAACCCAACTTATAACTGCTAACCGCTTTTTAAACTGTATTTGACTGGAATTTGATGAGCCCTAGTCATTTACTGTAGGTTGAAGCTCTCCCTGCCATCATCCTGATCCCGGCCTCCTTGATTGTTGATTCTCCAAACGTAACTCACTGGCTTTTGATATTGACATCTTCATCTTTCATGAAAAGATTTGCGTATTTTGTTGTTTTAATAAAGCTCTCACAATATAAAGGTTACATACAATGGACACAGTTTTGTTGAACATTGTAATGGTACTTTTATCAGAGTCAATCTCTGGAAAAGAGACTCCATCTAGGAGGCTCAACACATCATTAACATTCCAGAATAAGAATACTGATACTTGAATAAAGAGATCCTACAAATATTGCTGACCAAATAGTAGATGTTAACCAATTTTTTGGTTGATATTAGCATGTTTTGTGTTTTCAGCATTAGCTCCCTCCATTATTAATATTTTGTTTATTTTAGATTTGGACTTGTGTAACATTTTTTATCATTGTGTCCTTTTTTCATGTGAAAGCAGCAGGTATCAGGGATCTGTTAAAATAATGTCAAAATAATCGGTATTGACACTGGTCATAAAAACATTAATCGGTCGATCTCGACTTAAACGGGTGTCACACATGTTGACATTTACTTTTTCTCAACTTTCACTTCTAAATGATGGCATTTGTTGTTGAAATAAATTTTTAGGGCGATTTTAAAGTACCCTTTTTCATCTGTACCCTCTAAATCATAAATCTCCTGAGTGGTTAATGATGTTAAAACAATAGATTAAAACAAATACATATTTAATTCTCGAATGGGTTATGCGATCATACAACCTGAAAAATAAGTCAGATTGATTGCATCCCAGAATATCAATTGCTATGGGGTTCATTCTGCTTTTCCTGAACAACCGTGCACCATCTCATTAAAAATAGAAATTGTGCTTTGGTGTTACAGATTTGCAGACATACACAGAAACCCCCACGTTAATGCGCCAAAATTTCCTCTCCTGTATTTCAAAGCTGTGGGCTCCATGGCAAACATTCATTGACCCCAATCTCCATGGCAACAGGCGTCACCATTACTCAATGCCTTTTTTCCTGATTAATTTTCTCTTTGTCCTGATCTGTCTGGAGCCTACCCCCTCCCAGGAAACCAGGTCCAGGGTTTCCTAAAATGAACGGTAGTCTCTGACTTGAAGAATCAGACAGTAACAAGAGAGAAAGAAAAAAGACAAATTCCCCGGGGAGGGCATGCTTTGCAGCTGACAAGCCGAAAGCGTGTTCCAGGATAAACCGGCTGGCTTCCCAGCAGCGCAAGCTGTGCCAGCCTGCCCATGAGGAGAGGTGCCCTTGAGTTGCATACAGATGCCTCGCGAAGGCTAAACAGAGCGGTCAACTCTCTGGAAATGCATCCATCACTTTCAGGCCATTTTCTCTTTTAAAGCACTGATTTTAATATTTTTTTTTATTAATTTCTGATTAGGATTTTAAAAGGAGAAAAAAAGGGAAAACTAATGATGAATTTCATGTGCTTGAAAAAAGATCCTTCATGGAAAATATTGATATTTTGAGGTGTTTTCTCAGCTTCTTTTTCTTGAGAGGGATGTATAAGTGGTGATTGGGTGGGGACAGTAACCACAGCCAACCCCTCATCTCTTTGTTCCTTAAAAATTTTATGACTTTTCAGCTATTTATGCTAAAACTATTTCTAAATAATGCAATTAAAAATTAAAATGGTTTTCGTCCTCTTGTTTTTTCTTTAAAGTCAATAATATCCTTCCCAAATCCTATTCCCCACTTTGTCTCTGTATTTCCACTAATGCTGCCTTCTCCGTCCATTTTCCAATCCATCTCTTTCTTAAAGATGGATTTTTCAATAAGAGGACCAAATAAAAAACCTGGCTAAAGAAGCCTGAATTTCCCCATGCAACAGAAATCAGACATCTGCGCTTTGCTGAATACTCACACCAGCATTGGATCTTAATTAAAAGAGCTTAAAGTGAATTATCCTCATAAAAACACACATCATCACACACACTTGTTCTGCACAGATAAGACTAGCCGGCATCCTATGTGCATCAAACAAAGAATGCCTTCACCGCTTCCCTGAACCAGCCCGCCGCCCCTCCCTGCACACAACAAACATCACACTCTTTCCTAGAAAAAAAAAAAAAAAAGCATTTGACTGCACTGAGGGTCAACGGACGAGACAAAGACATCAAACATGATGCTTTGGAAATACGGACAACAAGCAGGGAAACTTACACCTCTAGAATATCAGCAGGTAAAATCTGCACAGAGCACAGGTGATGCCAATTATCATTAAAATAACTTTTAGGTTTTTTACCTGCTGGTTTTGTGTCGAAATAAATTACACACAATTTTATTTCATTTAGTTGGCAATAAAAGAGGAAGAAAGATTTTTTAAAAACACAATACAACACCTTTCATATCAATCCTTAAAAAGTCTACCTTTTGGTCCTCAATTAGTAATATTATTATGGATTGTGTCCATTTTAAAACACCATATTTGAGAGACCAGAGCAAAGTAAAACATCATTCGCGAGTGGAAAAACAAATGGGAAAAAAAAAGTGAAGAAGCTGAAAAATGATTCTCTGGCTAGTCTGGGGCTTTCGCGCGTCTAGATTTTAAATATTAACCAAAAAGGGGACTATGTCAAACTGGAAGTGAAAAAAACAACAACACTCATATCTTAAATTTTTCATCATAATAAATCTGCTTTTCCTGTATCGTAACTGACATTTTATGATTTTTTTTCTTAAAGTCGTGGGAAGCTGCTGTTCCAACCATTTGCATTTTCAAAATTCTCCGGTGGTTACTGCGACTTTCTGTAGTAAATAAAGTGAATGTGATTGGTCGATTTATCAAGAGGGAACTTGATTGTTGTGGCAGAAGGTTTGCAACCAAGTTTGGTTGGGCGGTTTGTCGGAAGCATCTTACAAAATCCAGTTAACACCTTAGTGCTAGGTTCCCAATGGAAATTCCATGGGGACAAGTAGCACTAAATTGAGGACTTTCGAAACGACACTGTCAAAAGGAAATGCTATGAACAGAGGAAACATGCAAGAGGAGGAGAGTTTTTATGTAGGAGGTCATGGATGAGTCTCCTCCGTCATCCATTTTTATTTTAGAGGAGGAAAAGCGGGGGGCGAAGATGTTTTGGAAGATGCCAGGGCGGCAGAAGCTTGGTTTGGTGTAGAAGGTTTACAGCCGTGTATGTTTGAGCCCTTGCCTCGTAACGCTGCAGTTCTGTTAGCTCGCCTGCTGAAGACACAGGCGTCCATCCCGTGAACACTGGGGCCGAGGAACTCAATGGGAAAGGAATGGATTCTTATTTCTTATTTTAACCGTTGCATATATTACCTACGGTTTATGAATCAAGACCTATGAAAAAAATTTGACAGATGACCGTTGATATATGATTGGCCAATTTAGTTGTTCAGGCTGACGTAAACTAACTGGCCTGCATAAAATAAAAAATTTAAAAATTTTTTCAAAACTAGAAATAGAAACTTTTGGGACAACATGGTCTGAAAGTGAGTACATTTATATACATGTTTAAGCCAGAATGATTGAAAACTTTTATTATGACTTCCCAATAAGCTCTGAATTTGAAGGGACCCATTAAACAACCCTAGTGAAATCTACTAACAAATCCCATTACAAAAACCCCTGGAATGTAAATTTTACTTTGATTCAAAAAGGGAAATCTTTTAAACTTAAGTTTTACAACCACTATAGACGAGCCTTAAGCAGCACCTTCCATCTCTTCTAATTTTTCACTTGTTTTACCTGAAAACTGAAGCAATGGCTTTCGTGCAAACTATAAATAAGGGTTAATGGGGCTTTTTCCAACAGTAGAAACAATCCACAGGTGCATGCAGGCAGTGCCAGCAATGCTCATTTAAACCAGTAAGACCTGAATTTATTTACATGAATTAGAAAAATGTAAAGATGGGTGTATTTATTACCTTTTGGTAGTTGCTAAACTACTTTGAGTATTGCAAAAAACCAGATAAAAAAAAAATTTATTTTGTTAACAGAACTGAGCAGGTAGAATAAAAACTACCTAAAATAAAACTGCTTGTATTTTTATTTATTACATGTTTGTCCTTTTAGCAGAATTGTTTTCATACCCCAGTTGTAATAGAGACAAGCGCCAAAGCCAAAAGATTCATCCGGTTTGTATTGGATGTATTATAAGACAAACTAACCTGGTTGTCTGCATAACACAAACAGCCTGCTACATATTTGCAACAATGGGCTTTGAAGAGACTGAACATGCAATATGTTAAACCTGGTTTTATTTTTGGGACATGAAGGACACTATGGGTGTTTATTTCAAATTAATGGGAAAACTCTGCTTATTTTCATTTTACTTCAAAATGATGCACTACTTGCTTTTAGTCTGTGATAATATTCCAACTAACACACTTTAAAGTTTGTGGGTGTGTGTCTTGAAAAAACATGGAACATGTTCACCTCTAACTTTCCTCTCTCTGCAGTTGTGTCATTTAATAAAACATGAGGGAAAATACAGTATCCGTTCCCACCAGTTTTCAGACCACCTACCTTCCTCACTATAACAAAACATTCATCCAAATATGATGCATCTTTGTTATCATTACTCATTAGAAGTTATTCTGTAAATCATTCGCATAAAATGACACATTTCTAAATATTTATAACAATAAACTAAACTCTTGGATGAGTGAAAGTCCCATGTCATTCAAAAGCGCATTCTAGCTGCATGCCGGCAGAAGTGAGCTGGAAAACTCTCCCTGCACAGAGTGTGAAACAGACAGAAAATCATTTTCCTCTAATGTATTGTAACCACAGCTCCAGGCCAGGTGGAGCAGCTCCCCACACTTTCCAAATGGAATGAGGGAGGCCGAGGGGCTGTTAACAGCGTTCCACCTGGGATATCGCTCGGCTGACTTAGAAAAATGCAACCCGAGTTACATCATCATCAAGTGAAATTCCTTGCATTCTCAGCAGAAACTTTAAAACTCAAACATGAGGCAAAAAAGCAATGATTTGTTTAAAAAGGCAATTTTATGATAAAAAAGATGGGATTAACTCCTTGTCTCCAGAGAGGTGACAGATTCTTTGTTGCTTTTTTGCACATTTGCAGATGACAACATCAGAAACCTGTTGTGTATTTATGTCTCTGTATTCTTTAGAGGCCTTTTTGCAAACTTGCAAACACATACTTATCCGGGATATTCATAAATCCATCAAAGGACATGTTTGACACTCACATCTTTGTATTCTTGTAGCTCTAGCCTGACTTTAGTATCTAGATTTTCTTTGTCAAACTATTTACCACCAAGGACGCATTTCTGTACCGTTTATGCCCTGATATAGTTCTCAAAAGAATTTGATGTATTTGCCCTTCACCTCAAGTTTTTAGGATTTGGGAGTCAAATTGATGGTAGGAGCACGAAAACCCCATAAGTCTTTAACATTTCTGGGAAGTGTTTAAAAAGAATAAACAAAAAGCTCCACAGGAAGCTTTAAAAAAATGACAGCGTAAAAGTAGGGCTGCATGCTCATCCCAATCCTTAACCTCTTTAACCTTCACTGATCTCCCAGGCGAGGTGGAAGCACCAGCAGTGCCGGGTGCATGCACACAGATGCAGCCTGTATGTGAAACGCAGAGGAGGAGGAAGACCCCTGGGGTGTTTAAGCTCTTTGTTCCCAGGACTCTTTTTTCCCCCCCTTCTATCCTCTTTAAAATCACAGCAAAAATTAAGCTCAAACGGCAAATACTGATGGTTCATCCTCCAATAGAGTCCCACGTAGTGAACATAGTGGTGTCTGTTGTTTTTTTTTTCTATTCTGAGGATACAGTTGCTTCTTTTTGCATTTGTACAAAGAGAACCAGCAGTGTAGCTGGGTCTATAAACAGAAACATAAAGCTCCTTTAGCTGCGACTACAGTCAGAGATTATTCTAGTTTATAAATTGCTGTATTCTTTGTTTTCAATGCGTGCAGAGCTCCAAGTTTAACAAGCATAGGATGACTCAGTCCTCCCACTCTGCAGCCAGCAGCTTGTATATTGGATAAACAGGAATTTGCAAAAAACAAAAAAAAAAAAAAAAATACTGATCATTATGAGTTTCCTGTTGCTTCAATGAAATTAACTATTCCCACTGTGAAGTATACGAAATATTCTCCCCATACAAGGATGAGTCAACAGCATCAACTGATATTATGCTGATGACTAACCGGGACAAGCATCTCATCCCCCACATGCCTGCAGGCCAAGAGCCGGAATCCGAGGGGAATCAGAAGTCATCTTCGTTTCTTTTCATATTTCATCTGTTTCCGGCAAAACAAGATTTCCGAAGTGTTTGTACGTTAAGACGGGAGCAAGGAGAGATCCTTACTGAAAGCGAAACCAGGCGGATGAGATTATGGTTTTAATCCATGCACACAAAGCACCTGGACACACTCTATTATATTCCAAATGAAGGAATTACCAGATTTCCGAGGGCGGTTATTTGCACTGGGTTTTATTAATAGGCCGCTGAATGCCACATTTTCCCATCTTTTCTTATTTATTATACATATTTTAAGATTAAAATACAAACCTGTAGTGTCCATTTACTAGAGAGCTGAGAATTTGAGTTGGTATTTTCTATTAATTCATTAAAGGAAAATAAAGCATTTAATAGTAAACCCATATGCTGTTTAAATAGGTATTGTTGATCACTATAAGTGAGTAAATATTTGTAGTTAAGACATACATCAGTACATTTAGATAGAGAGAAACATAAAAATATATTAGGAGAAAATATTGATATACTGTTATTCAGAGAGTATTGTGTAGCTTGTGGAGTCTGTTTCTGCTCAGTCTGGAGCAGCCAAGATAGAGATGTTGTTACTATCAGACACACTGGTCAAAGTGCACTGATTTTAACTTTGGCTTTAAGGCAAAACAAACCCCACGGTGCTGCGTTCATCTCAATGCTGGGCTGGGTGTTGTGCTCCACTTGCCCATTTATACGCTGCAGCACTGTTGTTGCGAGAAGCACGTAATATGAATGAACAGAATTTAAAACAAGCATGGAAGCAATTATCATTAATGATTGATTCATTAGGTGAGATTAACTGAAATTGAGGTACTTTAGTTTTTGTCTAAATACTATTAACTACTTTGGTGACTTCTGAAAACCAATGGTTTACCTTGTTTGTATGAGGAATAATATTAGTAAAGTCAAACCGACAATAAAAAAATAAAAGCAATATTTTTATTTATAACAAATTTTTCAAAACCGTTTATTTGAATTTGGCAGTGTTTTCTGTAGATCTACCACAAAAAAATCTGTATTAAAGGTTTTATATAAGGCAATTATGATTCTTCCAACTAAAAATTTCCTTGTAGAAGTTAGAGATTTAAAACTCTGGCATTGAAAAGGTGTAATAAGGGCTAAAATCTGTAATTTCGTTCTTAGAAATACAACAAAAAAAGTTTAATCAGTAGATTTTTACTCAAATTTATATATCGGATATTGGTTCAATATTAGCTAAAAAACTAATATTGGATTTTATCTCCCGGCATCTAAAATCTTGTGCTATTGGAAACTTTCTGTTTCTATCATAACTCATTGATAAAATTGAAAAGGGTCAGTTGTTTTCATACATTTTGTTGTTAACTTTTGTCCCTTATTTTAGTGATATTACTTGATCAAGCCTTTTCCAACATTCTATAGTATAAAACAGGCAATAAAGGCCAGTGTGAGTCGTGCTAATATTGTATTGGTAAGTATCGGTATAGTATGAAAAATTTTAAAGTTGCATTGGGACATCCCTATTTCTCACTAACCTCAATCTCAAAATCCAACATGGCTGCCTTAAATGCAGAACTCATAGGTATCCAATGTGAAAGGAAAAGGTGTTTATTTTTAAACTTCTGGTGATTCGTATCTGGTGTAATTTTCTTTTTTATATGCTACCACCTTCGTTGAACTTTTTGCTAGAGTGGAAAATGTTGAAAAGGAGTCATTGGCTTTCACTGCTAATCCCAGTAGTTACTGATGCTGTGAAAACAAGAGCTTGATCTTGGTTGCCATGTCATTTCATGGAGTTTCCTCCATTGTAGCTCTCTTTTTTGACATATTCTAATGAAACACAGCTTAGCTGCCTTAAACAACTCATCTTTTTGCCTTTTAAATTACAACTTAAATCAAATTTATCTTGCAAAAACATAACACACCAATACACTGCTACATGTACCACCAGGGCTACTGTTTACTCTATGGCTTAAATTACATGGAGTTAGTGACTTTAGTAGGAAAAACATTGAAAAGATTAGTACAGGAAATAGAAGCCATCCCTAGATCTGTCATTTATAAAGCTCACATATCATTATTGTTATTATCACCCGATTTAGATGAAGACACAGATTTACAGGTAAGCTTAACCTGCATTCCTTGTGCTTTGCCCGGCACAATAGAGCCACTGTGTCTGCATCAAGGCACAGGGTATGACAACTTTCTTTAAGAATGTCTGGCATTGATATAGCTTGCCTTCTATATCACCCCTGAAACACTAAACTACACTTATATGCATACACCAACACAAACACAGCATTTACATACGGTAGTTAAACTGAAGCTACCCGCACAGAAACACACACCTGGTTGACTAAACGTGGCAACTGTGAGATCTGATAAGACCAGGCAGAGGTTCAACAGCAGCGATGGTGAGTTAAGTTTTAATGTGACTTTCTCCATCAGCTAGATGCTAATAACTTCCCTACATCACAGTGTTTTGGTTTAAGTGAGCTTTCAAGCATTATGGGAACTATTAACTATTTAAAGGAAACTAAAAATTAGAGAGAGACCAAAATGTTCAATAGTACAGCCACTACTTTTATTGAATCTTACCTGGATTTTTATGTCTGACCGATAAAAAGAGCTGCATAAATTGGAAAAGATGTCTATATACTTTTTAAAATTTATCACAAATACAAAATCTGACAATTATTGTATTCGGGCCCCTTTTACATTTGTGAGAAAACAGCATCATCAGTTCAGGAACACAGCAGACAAGTCAGGGATACAGTTGTAAAAAAGAAAAGCAGAGCTAAGTTAATTAAACTATTAGCCAAGCTTTACACATCACACTCGTGATCACACAAAAAATCTACCAAGACATGGTCATTAACCTGCATAAACTCACACAAAACAAATAGCAACAAATCTGGAAGAGTGGCATGAAGAAAGCTATTGAAACCACCAAAAGAACAAAACTGGCCAAGAAAAAAGAAAAAAAAAGCTTTACACCTAACATCAACCTAATAACAGTACCTTTTAAAACATGGCGGTGGCAGCATCATGCTGTGGGGAAGCATTACCGTACTTGGACGAGGGATAAGGGTGAGAGAGATGGGGAAGCTGGTTAGTTTAGAGGAAGATGGTTGGTGGAAGGTAACTTATATAAAACTTTTAATACAGGGTAAAAAACCTGTAAAGGTGAAAAAAAAAAATAATTGAGAGGTTCACCTTCCAACAGGACAGCATCAATAAACACAAACCGAAAAGCTACGAGGGAAGAGCTCCTAATATGAAATTAGAATTCTGCTAACAGTGAACACATTATAAATACCGACATAAATACACGCACGTAAACTACCCTCTCGACTTTTTATGTGTGCAGATTCAATACCATGATCCAACAGCTATCTCTGCCATTTATGCTGTGGCTATTAGCGATACCTGGATCGGATACCCGCTCAGATATTGACTAATTATTTGGCGCAGATATCCGTGTTTTTATATCAGAGATCCAGTCCAGCGCTCTTTACATGGAACTGTTATTTATTTTTGCTGCTTATTTGTTAATTAATAATATAAATTACATTTCTATGTGTGTTCATTTCTTATCTTTTTTAAACTCACATGTAGAGATACATGGTTCATTCATTCAACAGTTGAATCGGATCGGTATCGGCCGATACATTTAGCCCAGCCATCTGTATCAGCTCAGAAAAAAATTTATCGGTGAATCTATAACCACTATCCTCTTAAAGTTGAAAACTGGTTAAGTGAATTAATCATTAAATACCCTAGTTTAACACAGTCATGAATTTGTTTAGACAGCAGTAGAAATATGATCTAAATAGACTGATGTAATGTTTGGATCTTCATATGAGCTAAGCTTACGTTAACTTCACCGTTTAAATTAAGGAAAGTGAAAAGCTTGGATGAATTTATATTTCTAATCAGTTTTAGCAACTGTTAAGCATTTTTTCTTTTGTGTCAAGCATTGTCATTGTTATCAGTAAATGACAGAATTCAACTCTTTAAAGGGGTCATAGAATGATTATTTCAGGTATTTGGTGCTGGTCCTTAAGGTCTCTGATTAGGTTGTGTAACATTGGTTGGGCTGAAAATAGCATATTTGCTTTTCTATGAGTCCTAACGCAAGCCTGGTTAAAAGCCCTAGAATGAAACGACAAGTTTTCTTCCTTTTATAGTATGCTCATGAATATTTAGATGAGCTGTGTGCTGATTGGTTGGTTTACAATGAGGAAAGTTCCTGAGCAAAGACCATCATAGCAACAAGCACTAACTCACTGAAACATCAAATTGTTGGTATGTTAGGGTGACCAGATGTCCTCTTTTTTCCAGACTTGTCCTATTTTTCATACCTAAAAAAATGTCCGGGGGGAATTTTAAAGTCGTCCTGGTCAGCTGCCCAGCATTCAAAATGCACATAAAGAAAATTTAATCTGTGCATTTTAATAAAAACTGCTTTTATCAGTAGTTACATCAGTAGTTGCTACGTGTGTGCACTTTTAGCAGATTTTATATCCTGAGAAACCTGCAGCAAGATTTTACAAAAATAGAAATATGGAGGCTGTAACTTCTCAAAATGGACAAAAAGTTACATTTGATTACTTTTGCAAGTATTACAATGTATAAGTTACCAGGAAAGCTCTTTAACTAGGTAGTCATGACAATAACTGCTATTAGTTTATCATGGGGTTTCGGTATAGAAAGAGTGAAACTTTATAACAAAATGAGCTAATGTTTAATTTGCCCCCATGTTGAGCAAGGGAAGCATTCATATGGTGAACCATACAGGGATTTTACATGCATTTTTGAAAGCAATCACTTGTAACATGGGAGAGATGAGAAGCTTGCTTGAGACCAGCTGTGCACCAGAAGAAAGAAGCAAGCTCTGCACACAGCCAAATTATCTTCTGTTGTTTTTGGCAGCATTGCCCAAACGCAAGGCAAAATAGACTCCTGCTGACACCACAGTCAGATCTGCCAAAAAGGAAACAACCACAGATTTAAACTTCAAGCTGTCTAAGAATGGTCCATCAACGTCAAACACTTACTGAGGTCCGACATTTATCGTTTGATCGCGTCCTACACGCTCACGCAAATTGATCACATCTCAGCCAAAAAACAAAAGGCTTTAAATCTGGTTTGGGTTAACTTGGTTTAGCTGTGGAATTATGGATATACTGCACATTGAAATCATATAACTGTTATCATGATAAACCAAATCAAAATGATGTATTGGAGTTGGTTTGTGGTGGAATTTACTTATCACGGTTGTCTTGTTGTTGTTTGTGGAAAAAGGACATATTAGCTTAAGATGTGAGATATTTGATATTCCGTGACCCTCAACATAAAGTCTACCTGTGAACCATATAGATGGCTGTAAAGGCTCAAAACATTAAAGGATTAAGAGAGTATCGATTAGAAAGATCATAATTTGGAGCCTGGCTGGCTGTAAGCACTTTTCATCATGAGCAAATGAAATGGGACAGTGACTAGAGGGAGAGGATTTTTTCATTCCTAGAAAATCAAAACTATATCTTATACCCCATAAAGCATCAACAGCATTCCCACACCTAAGTATGAAATGTAATCATTTTAATATACCCCAGTTGTAATCTGATCTAATTCAGCAGCATGTGAATAAAACTGTAATGAAGGTGGTTTATGCTGACTGACAATATGATCAGCTGGCATGTAAATGCTTGTCAATAAAGTTATTCTGAATGAGTCAATTTTAAAGAATGAGGGGCATAGGATATTATTAAGTTTGAATTAATAAAAAAAAGGTAAATGGATAATTAACCCTATTGGTAGTCAACAAGAAAGGTGACGGTGATTAGAATTAGCAATATAGCCACAAAAATATGGATATTTTCATGGTGGGATAGTTAGGCTTTTCTGGGCCTTTAAGCTTTCAGTAAATGTGTTCAAAATGGTCTCTAATAACTAACAAAAAGGCTCACAAAGTGTACATTTTTGGGATCCTTTAAAAGCCATACCTGGCAAGCCATACAGGTATGTCCTGAAATCAGCTTTTTCCCCAACGATGATTTTACACACCAACTTAAAGACTGATTCAACAGGATTTGAAATTCACCAATTTTTCACATCGATGCATGTTGTGTAATTTACAAATTAGCTGTGTACAGGAAACACTGAAACCCAGAAAAAAAAACAAACAAAAAATTCAAGGACTGTTTCCAAACAACTTTTGAGGCCTCTAATTACATTTTTCAAATTCAAAAACTTTCAAGGATATTAAAACCAGAGTAAAACCTTGTATTAAGTAAAAAAGACTCAAAGTTGGTAATGCTCTCGTCAATAAGGTCTTTAACATAAATTTGGAGTAAGAAGAGATTTGAGGATCTATATTAAAAGAAAGCTTATTCTTTGTAAAGCGATGAGCCTGCAGTTGACATGTTTCATAAGGACGATAGAGAGCAAGACTTTCAGCTGACAACAAAAAGGCCAAAGTTCCTTAGTTTTATTTAATTTTGTTTTCTAGTATTCAAACTGTCTAATGGGCAATTCTGGATTTATAAATTTAAGCATCTACATAGATATGATTGGAAAGGGTCTACATTCTCTAATAAACACAAATAGTGGATATTTTAAATCTAACATCCTTTAAATAAAATATATACTTTAAAAGTTCTGAATTTAAAACAAAAAGCCTGGAAACCTATTTTCTGATGCACTAGAGCATTTCTACACTCAAACATTGAATTTTATAAACTATTTTGACATTGACTTAGATAAAACAATTAAAAGAAACTCAAACTGAACCATCTTGAAAGCCACCACTAAATAATCGTAGGTTTCGAGCACACAAAAACATTTGATTATGGACTACTGAAGACAAACTCCAGGCCTGGAGCTTGCCACTTCCAAAGACAAACAGGAAATTCTTCACCTTGGACGATGAGAGGCCCGTCACACGGTGATAGAGAATATCTGAGGCAGCTAGGGGAAAGTTTAATGACAGTTTTGCTCGAGGCGATGTTCAAGCTGGGAAACAGTTGGAAGCCAGAACCGATACCGACATGACGAAAATACACCTGTTCACACATTATTGGTGCTGCATACAAAACTGAAAAGTTAGACCTGATATTTTTTAAATACTAAATGTAATATCGGCCACTAAGATGTTTTTTTATCACCTTGAAGGAGTTTCATTCAACTGGCCATAAATAAAAGGTTTATTTTCTATCATTGCTTGGGATCATCTTCTGTTTTTTTTTTTGATCATTTCTAAAAATGGGTAACTACCTTTTAATTTTGCTCAGGTTGGTTTGGCGCTTTTTAGTGGTTCATGATTTTCAGTTTCTCTGGGAGGTTAATAAAATGTTTTTAAGCCACAGCCTTGATATAGATTAGCCTCTATTCAGCTCCATTTTCTACTAAAATCTTAAAAAACATATAAATTAAGACTATTTCAGTTTATTAGCCTCTGCTGGGTACAAACCCATTCAACATAAAATTTAAAGGTTCTGTTTGTTTCATGCCACAAATGAGCATCTCTGTGGCCAAATAACTTCTATGTTCGGTTCGCTTACATCTGTCTGCTCCACACTGACATATGTGTAAGTGTGCAATTGCTGTAATCTTTCTGTTATACCTCTAAATCCACATACCAAAGCTGTGTGTTTATATGTATATTTAACATGACCTTCCATCCTTCCTGCTCCCAGACATTATGTCCATTATCTAGCCGTGACTGCGGTTCAGCTGTTCTGATTTCTTCCAGTTGTAGTAGAGGGCAATCCATCCCACAAATGGAAGGAAGCAGTGCATTTCTTTGTATGCATTTTTTTTTTCTTTTTTTTTTTTTGAACGGATGCATGTGTGAGGGACTTTGAGGAGGTGGGACAAATGGATCCAAGAAAGTGTGGGACTGCTGACATTGTAGATGGGAATGTTTTCCTTTGGTTTTGCAGAATTCCACAGAGATCTAAAGGCAGGATGATATAAGAGGAGGATTGTAAATAAGTATCCATCAGTTTCTTAGGCAGCAATCAGCATTGCTGTCTCCTCTTGTGTCTTTGTAGAACATAAGCCTGTCAATGACATTTTAGCTTTAGAGCTGCAGCAGAGTCTGGGCTCAGATCTGTTTAGCTGCCAAACAAATGCCTGCATCAGCGGCCTGACATGAAATAATCAATGATGGATTTCTTAACACAGAAAAGTTAGATTTCGAGGGAAGTAAACATAAAAGATGAGGCAGATTGCAAAAAACCCATAAGATGTCAGCTAATAGTGGTGTTTAGTAAACACCCTCATTACTAAATGTCACTAGTCCAGAAATTCTGACGCAAATTGGTTTAGTCTCCTCCATATGGCACCAAATACCTCTGAAGGCGAAGGGAACGTGGGTGGAGGAGGATGCAGAAGCACTGAGGAGATGATGAGTAAACAGGAGGAAAAAGCAACAAGATTAAACTAATAAAGACACTTTTAGTTTGAGAAAAATCAAGCAAGCTATGGAAAAAAAAAATACATGAGGCAGAGAGAAAGTTGGGTCAAATCTAAACCAGATGCTTAGGTGGATCCCAGATGTGTGAGAGCAAGAGTCAGCGCACATGATCCCTTCTGCCTGTTTTGCATGCCTTGAGTCAGATCGTGGCGCGTGACTGCTTCATCTTTCACCGTAAAGATGCTGTGTCTGAGAAGCATCCCGAGTATAATGAGGCAGCTGTCTTCTTCACCAGCAGGGATCTACTTCAGCCATTTTCTGAGAAATATTACCAGCACTATGCCCTTTATTTCACATATAGATGGACACACACCATAAACAATGCAGTTAGTGACACCCATAGTGTAATAATTTATGAAATATAATGTATAAGGATCATTAACTCTAAGATCATTAACCCTTCACTGTTCTCTGGCCTGTTGGCCTTCATGCTCCACTCCCTCTCTGATTCCAGTTTTTCCTCGATCTATCTCCATTTCTCAAGCTTCCTCCCTCCAGCAGTCATCACTCTAAAAAATTCAGAGTGCCAAGTTAGACAAATGTGTCATGCAAGTATATCCTTCAGTTAGAGACAAACGCAACATAAGCACAAAGGATCCTATTCCCTCCCTATCTCAATTCTGTGTCGTGAGAAAGGCTGGGCACCACCAGATAATCCCCATTTTGTGAATAAATCACTTAATGTCTGCTTGTGGCTTAGACGTCTCTGAAGAGAAAAGTAACTGAAAACATGGATTAATAAAAACAAACTGTCTACAAATTTTTGCTTTTAGAAAGCAGAACATAAATAGGAGGGAAACATGTCTAGTGACGTATGCTGGCATTATTTAGGTGTAAGATTGATTTAATTCAATTTAGTTTATTTATATAGCGTCAATTCACAACACATGTCAACTCAAGGCACTTTACAGTTCATGAGATCATACAGTCAAATTGATTGAAAGTTTTCTATCTAAGGAAAACCAGTTGAATGCAACAACTCATTGACTCAAATGCATTCCCTCACACTAAGTATGCTTGTAGCGACAGTGGAGAGGAAAAACTCCCTTTTAACAGGAAGAATCCTCCAGCAGAACCGGGCTCAGTGTGAGCTGCATTCTGTCGAGGCCGACTGGGGTTCAAGGAGACAGAAGCAGACATAATTTAATCGACCGCACTTGGTTAAAATAAAACTGCTAAACGTTTAAGACTAGCTGCGTTTCCATGTACCGAAAAACGTTTGTCAATATTGTGTTACATTCAAAATTGCTAAGTTTTGAAACTCTGGTAATTCCATTATATACAAAATACAAATAAAGGAATACATTTGTTAATTTAAGTGCCAACATTGGTCTTCCAATGTATAAAACCCTTTTTTAGCCTCTGGTGGACTTTATATTTATTTTTGAAAGTAGGCAGACAGGAACTGGGATTAGAGAGAAGGGGAAAGACATCGGGCAAAGGTCACTGGGCCACATTGAAGAGTCTAAAGCTACAACATGCCATTCACCACTGTTGAACCAATAAAATAAAATGTCAGTAATAAATAATATATAACATTATTAGATAATAACAAATCCAAGCAGAAGAGGAACATTTTCAAATCCTTTTGTGCAACCAATCTTTAGATAGGTAATTATATATATTAGGGAAAGATTAGGAATTTCAGCCACAATATCTACTGTTTTGTCGTATTTTCACCTCAAACAGCTCAAGTTACCTGTGGTGGGTAAAGTTAAGAGAAAATTTGCTTAAGCAGAGTAGCAATACTTTAACAAGAATATTACTCAAGTTTAAAACAGTAAAGTACAATTGCTCCTAAAGGAACTTTTTTTGGTGTGAAGTTATTCAGTAAATGTAACCTCTGAAGATGGATAGTAACTACAGTAGAGACGTTTACGTGAGTAACTTTAAAAACTCATCTTTTACGAGTTTTACTGGACTGAATATCTTACTTTCCTAAATTGTTTGCTGTATTTTTTTTTATTTTGAAATAATGCTGTTTTAAAATATATTTTAGTCTTTAAAATACCAGAATTTGCACAAAACGTCTGTCTGTCTGGTTCTAAATATTAGATATGATGTCAAGATTCAAAAATTATTACTTGATTAGTATTTCAACCAATACCTTTTAAATCATACTTGAGTCATTTCTTAGATAACTAGTTCTACTTCAATAAATGGTTACTCTTAAATAAGAAAAGTCTGGGGTACACTATCAACCTTTCAGGCATGACCTGCGTCCTCGAGGGCCGCTGTCCTGCAGATTTGAGACGTTTCCTTGCTCCAGCACAGCTGATTTTCATTGATAGCTGATTAACAGGCTTTTTGCTGAACTGCAATCATTAGAATTAGGTGTACTAAAGCAGAGAAACTTCTAAAAAACCTGCAGGACAGCGGCCCTCGAGGACCGACATTGGGCATGCCTGAGTTAGATGCTCTACCTCTCAGTCTTTCATCCAATAAAGATCAGATGTTAAACCTATGTTCCTGCAGACTGTACAAAGGAAATTTCCCCTGACCTTATTGGGTTTAAGATGGTGATAGTCTGTGAGCTTTAATAGGTTGTATAGGCTCTCTTCTTGATTAAATCACTCAGATAATCCTGTTTCCTATATGGGTTCCACACGCCGCAATTACTTGCAGCAGAGCAGAGTGTGAGAAAATGGGATTGCTCACATGGTGAAGTGATGCGCTCTAAAACTGACTGTGTCTTCTTCTCCATGCTGACTGGGAAACGAATGAGAAGGACTGACCAGTTGGAACACAGTCGACATAAAACCTAACCAATATACGACACGTACTCCAAGCTGTATAAAGTAAATCGCTTTTAACATGTTTAATAGTGCAATCAGGCTCTTTTTGTGAATATGCTGGATCTCTTAGATGAACGCAGACGTCCTAGCAGGGAACCTGAGTTTGTTAGCACAGCTGTAATCTCTGAACGCTCTGCTTAAAAATAAACAAAAACTTTAAACGCCACACAAACCACAGAAGGGGCAAAGAATCTTCATGAATAAGATGTCTGGGAAATCCCTCAGTTACTTCCTGCTTATTTTATGTGTTGTTTTTATTGTAATCTTAAAATACATTCAGGTCATTGGGTAACTGTGGCCTAATGCTAATGTCATGTAAAAAAAAAAATAAGTATGATTGGCACCCATATCGTATTGGCTTGAAATTGGTCAGATCTAAGCGGAAACATTTGTATTGGAGATCGCTATTATTTGAATTATGTTTTAGATAAATAAATAAATGTTACATCAACTTTTGTTCATGGTAGATTTATTTATTTCATCGGATAATATATATATATATATCGGCCTTTTAAATACCTCAGGATTAACTCTCACAATGATTTTGAAAACCATCACTTATCCCCAATTTGGGAGCCCATCCATCAACACATAGTGTATACTTCCTTCCCTTTTTAATGAAAATCCACCAGAATTTGCTGAAAACAAACAGAGATTTTAATAAGCATGAAGAGCTTCCACATTGGGAGCATTACTGACTGCAGCCAACCAGCCTGGCAGTTTCAGCACTACATGTGCGCGCATCTGCTGTGTGCATGTGTGCATTAGCAGAAGTGCTCAGGAAGGAGTATCATGACATTATCATCTTAATGTGAGTGGTTTGGGCTCTGTCTAAACATTTTGACAAGCCGTCTGAGTTCGCGAGCCGGGATCTAATGCTTCTAAAGTTCAAGGTTCAAGATTCTCTGGAAAGCGTCTGTCCCACATTTTGGAAACACACATCCAAGGTCGGGACAACTTTAATCGAATTCAGCTTGTTGTGTAACTCTCAGCATCAAAAATCAAGGACATTCCAGTGCCCTTCCATTTTTTAAAACTCTCCTGCTGGTGAATAACAGCTGTGTGTAAACTGAATCTGGTCTTTCTAGCTCCTTTCTGGCTGAGACTAATGGACAGTACTCTCATCCATCCCAAAGCTGTAGGTCACGATTTACAAGTGGCAGACTCACTCTCCTGCCCCTACTTAGAAAACACAGCAGGATGTATATTTAACACACTTCACACACAGCTGACCAATAAGGAATTTCATTTACCCGCCACCAGACAGAGAGACAGTATGTGTGAGGGAAAAAAAAAAAGCATTAGAGGTGATGGTGATAATGAAACCGGGCCGGCAGACAGTCTTTAAAAAGGAGCAGAGGGGGATTTTAATGTGGCAAAGCAAGGGGAGGGAGTGATGGGCTTTAAGATACGGCAAAATATATTTCTCACTAACCCAACCCAAAACATTTTATTTTGCAGTCAACCCACATCTTCTCAGACAACATAAAGGCATTAAATTCAAGCTATTATGATATCAAAGCTAAATAAGTACAGAGATTCTATCTTTACATAAAAACAAATACCATTTTCCTACAGCAGGGGTGTTTTTAAGTATTGGAAATAATTGTCCTTGTCGCAGCTTTATACACTAACCAACCGCCTTTATCAGGTGTGTACCTATTTAATTACTAGTTAATATGAATGATTGAAAAGTCCTGAGTTCTTTGTATAGACAAGGACACATTCATGCATACATAAAATCCTAGATCAAAAGAAGCAAATATATGTCTGATCAGGTAAGTGTTATTTCTGCTTTGTTTCATAAATCTATCAACCCTACTTTAAGCTCTCTATATTTAACGGTACATGTTATTGTATTTTTATTTGACCTTTTTTAATTCAGTGGTGCAAGTATTCACACAAATAGTAGGTAACAGAAGTACTTGAGTAAAAGTATTGATGCTCATAGTCAAATCATACTCGACTACAAGTAAAAGTTACCCCGTTAAAAATCTACTCCAGTTCAAGTATCGGGAAGGACTCACTTTTGAAAATACTTAAGAATTTAAAAGTATGTGCATTGAAAAGTACTCAAGTATTCGTAAAAATACAAATTAAATGTTCCAACATTAGCACATTTCTGTCTAATTTTCAGAGTAATTTTAAAAGAACCTTGTAACTTTATTCTCTAACACTGTCAAAAATCAATTTGACAATATATTGTGATTTTTGGCTGCCTGATATACATCGACCTTAGGTACTCAATATAGATTTTAAAAAATTAAAACATTTTAAATCACAAAACAATGTGGGGAAAATGGGTTACCTATGCAATCGCCATCTCTGGTAGATGGCGCTGTGGGAGTCCTTTTGCTGTGCAGTGCAGAGCCAAAGCTGTAGATGAGGCAGTCATGACTAAACCCCAACATCATTTGATGCCAAAAATAACTGGGAACAATCACTTTTTTCTGATAAACATTTACAGCAAAGTTTGCTTTTTCTGCATACATTTGATTTGATAGCTGGGAAATGTATTGCAGTATATAGTGATATTACAATATGATGATATATCGTGTGTAACCCGAGTGTGACCGTATCGTTATCCACATTACAATGCCAATATTCAACGCCTAGTCAGGACAAGCTTGGAGTGTATAGCCCTGATTTTATCGTTTTGAACTGGTTTTATGGTCTTTGGAATAGGCATAAATGTGAATGTTTATCTTTCAGTTAAGGTGAACCTGCCAATGGTGGCGCTTGAAGATTGTTGTTGGTGACAAATCGACCCTCTTAATTTACAAGGCTTTTTTGGAAGAATAGTCTATATGAACACTGATCTTTCACTATAAACGCATATTGACCTGAAAAAGTAATTTAACATATCTCAAATTAAACTAATACATAGGGTCAAAAAGTTATGCTGTGTTGCTTTAAATGGGAACTAAAGAATCAGGTCTGTTGTTTATTTGGGCTGCAATAGAGAGCAAGACTCTGATCAGATAACAGAAAGGCTGAACAGAGCACAAACATGCTAGATTTCGAAATGTTTGCAATCTTTTGGAAACCCTACTTTATCTACATTCCCTAGGAGTAAACAAAAATAATATAAAAGAGTAATTCTAACCATGCTGACCACTCTAGACATGCACCATTTTACTTGGAAGAAAAATATTTAAAGCATGGTGCATATTGACCTAACAGAAAGCGACAGATGACAAAATTATCTTTTTTAAAGCAGTGGTTCATCATCTGCAGCTCTCACCGAAATCTTGTACTTATTGATATACATTGCAAAGATTCAGTGAATGAAACGTCCTATTTTAAGCTGTGAATGGACTAGGCGACAGAGTATGCAATGACTTTTGATATATTGCTTTGTGGTTATGCTTTGGAAATGCGTTTGATTAATGTGCTGCTGTTTTTGTTTTACAGATAAAATACGAACAGATCTTTATTTATCAGACACATCAGGTGGGTTTGTTTTATTATTTGGAAGCTTACAGAGGGAAAAAAAAAACTATGGTGGTAAACCTTTGAAGATTTTTAAAGGTAAAATCAGTTAAGATGGTTTGATAATGATGGCAGTGGGGACGCAGTATGAGGACATCCTCATGAACCTTTATAAAGGGAATAGATACTGCAGCAGACGAGCGCTGAATAAGGGGCAGGGCGAAATAAAAGCACAGGAACAAAAAAGATGTCTGTTATGAATACAAAGTACTACCTAAAAAAAACCTTCATGTTCCCCTAGTCATGCATACAGAACTACTGCACTCGTACAAGCTCAGACCCGCAGCGGGGTGTTGTATGTGTGTGTGTGAGCTACTTAAACTTCATAAGTAGAAGACAGACAGGACTGGTTCTCGGCTCTTTTCATTTCACGTTTCCCCAGAGTGACACAACAAAAAGGAGGAGAAAACAGAAAGCTGGATCACAGTAAAATATCTTTAAAAATCTGTAGCAGGCTGATTTTTATTTTCCTGGCTGTGTCACGGAAAGCACAGAAAAACAAGAGCGGCTGCTGCTTTTGGAACAATCGTTCCTTTTAAAAAGATTAAAAAATTTCATCAGATTATGGAGATTTTCTAAAAACATTTTACAGTCAGGCCCACTACTGTAATGGTCCAGAATGCCTTAACTTTAACTGAGTTGCTTTTTGAGACCTTTTCTTCAGATAAAGACATCAATTTGAACAATGTTGGCTCTTATTAGGACTCAGTGTGTACAACAGCCTGGAAACATGATATCAAACAGCAGCACTGGTGCTACAATCTGATTTTGCTCCCAACACTAATTTGTGGCTTCCATTTTATCACTTTACGGGCTAAACTTTAATTTTTCAATCATGTTATGGAACAGGGGTTACAAATTGAGAGGCCATAATCCCACTGTGTCTTATAACCACCTCACTGGTCCCTAACAACAATAAGTTTACATTCTATGTTGATTTTTGCTGTTTCTGTCTCAGTCAGTTAACTAACATGCTGCTGCTGTCATTTTTGCATAATATCTGTTGCTGCTGTTTAAAATATCCATTACTGTAAAAATGTCCACTCACTGTTTATTGATTATTTACTCCAGATACAGAGCATTTATACTAAACACCGTACAGGGCAGTATTTGTTTATTTTCTTAACTCTGTCACTATTCCTGTTATTTTTATAAACATTCTAAGGTCCACACTGTGTGAGCACTTTTGCTATAACCTTTGTTGCTGTAAGACCACACTACCCCATTGTGGGACAATAAAGGAATTTTCTAATTTATTATGATTCCTGGAGGTATATTGAGAACCAAAATATATGATGAAATAGATAAATGTAAATGTAAAGTGAAATAGGTAGATTTATTTATCTAATACACAATTCAGTTATCAAATATACAGCTAAAGTGTAAAATGAAGCATTCAATGATTAGAAATACACTTAAACTGGTGAATTGAATAATTCAATGCGATTTTTAGAGAACACATTTATTTAAAAATTAAAACAATGATTTGTATTTATGCAATACACAATTATAGAGGGAAATAATAGGTCACCAAGGCAGATATTGATTAATTTGACCTCAGTCTAAGTGATCCCTAATATGCGCTACCGTTTTTTTTTCTTTTTTTTTTTTATAATAATAATTGAACTTTATTGATCTCACACTGTAGAAATGTAACTCTTTATTTTACCCATCTCTTTGGGGAGCAGTGGGCTGCCATTGTGTGGCGCCCAGGAAGCAGCGTGGGGTTAAGGGTCTTGCTCAGTGACCCAGAGTCGAGGCAGTGGGTGCACTGCTCTAATCACTAGGCCAACACTCATAGGCCGGTTTTTGAAGCCTATATTTAGAGATTCCCGTATCCCAAACCTGGATTGGTGGTCTGCTCTGATATTCACTAACTAGCTGGATCGGATATTGGTGATTTGATATTGGATATCTGAGATCCAATCCAGTGCACTTTACATGGAACTGTTATTTCTTCGTTTTTGCTGCTTATTTCTTAATAAATGATAAAAAAAAAAGTACATTTATAACTCTGTTAATTTGTTACCTTTTTTTTAACTATGTTTATGTAAAAGTGTATGCCTTCACTCACCTGGTAAGATATTCAAGAGTTGAATGGAAACTATCCGATATTGAACATAACAGTGTCTGATTTGATCATAAATATTGGGTCGCTGAATCTCTACTTCTATAGCTTTTTCTTCCTGGATTTACGTGATACAAATTACACAATGAAAACAAATGTTACACAAGTCTCAACTTCAAAAAAAGGAAACACTTTTTAACAACTCAAACTAAACATTAACAATTGATGGCAAATGGTGGGAGCGGCGAACAGATGCACTTCAAGGCATGGCTGCTCAAAAGGCATGAATATATTGCCTGATAAAAGTGCAAATATCAGATAAAATTATTAAGTCGCATGCTGAAATACTTAAGAAATAAAAACAAATTTTAAAAAAAGCATGATACTGGCTCTACCATGCATCACGATAAAGGTAGTGAATCCGGCTGATGAACAGTGTTACTTTTCCACCACACACTTCGTAAATATCTCCTTATCTGGTGTTTTTTTGATCTGATGAATTGACCTTAGCTAACAATTTAACCCTGATCTGTCTGGAATGTTCATCTTTCTTCATGAAACTTTTCTTGCTGCCATGTTCTTCAATAAACCTCTAACAACTGAAGAATTTACTAGATTTTATCCAAGATTTTTTATTTGTAAAATCTTTGAAAACCATTATCTATTTCTCTTGCTGTTCGAATAATGCTCTTCTATGTGAAAAAGTTACATTTGCAGGCTACTGTTGCGTTATAAAGTGGGTATTAGACAAAAAAAAAGAGCTGGCATACGTAAACTACCATGCTTTCGAAAAAGTC
>JAGKQL010002640.1:0-28408 GCA_018398635.1 Cyprinodon brontotheroides | reverse complement strand
ACTTAATAACATTTTCTCAGCCAGCTCGCTGGCAGTGCGCAGCAACACGTAGGGGATTTAGGATCTTGGTATTGCTAACTAGGCCATGCATGGGGTCAGATCAGACTATTAAATGAAATGTTTGGACAAAGCAAACTGCAGATTAAGGATGAAACGCTGAAAGGTGTAACACATCAGGTGAACATCAGCAGTGATGAATTCCTTCATCGCTTTGACATTAAAGCTTTCTCGCTCTGTTTATCTCTAATCAACTGATGAGCGATACGTTCATCAGGGGTCTGACTGTTATGTTCGGCAAAGCTAGCAGATTGACTGAGGCCTTGTTTTACATAAAAGCATCTGCAGCATCCACAGGCAGCCTATCCATTAGGCCGCGCGGGGGCCTCTGTGAACTGTGGGGACTCCGGTCGCCCGCAGCACAGCGCCTGTTTATCTAACAGCAGCCCCATCTGATTAGCTTAACCACCGGGATTATAACCCGTCTTTGATAAACGGCCACACACCAGGCAAGGTCACTGCACGCCTTCTAACTTATGGTTGCTCCCGCTCAAACACATATTGTGTTTTTATTTGTTAGCATGTTTGAATTGTTGCCTTCATGCATGTGTATGTTTTATTTCTCTGATTTCACAGGCAAGTAGTTTCCATAATATCAGGGTGAGGAGTAAATATGCAGCTCAGGAGTGTGAATGAGGGTGTTGGCGGTCGAACTAAGCACGCACGCTCTCAACAGCCACGTTCTTGCACTCCCTGTTTTTCTTTTTCGCCGCCGTACGCTGTCCAGTGACGGACGCTGCTTCAGTGGGAGGCCAGAGGATCAACTGGCAAGATGGATGCAGGACTGTAGGTGGTGGAGACAGAGCGATGGAGATGTGCTCGTAAAGACAAGAGAGGCAGAGTGTAGATCCCACTCCAAAAAAAAAAAAAGTACGGTGGACAATTTGGCGCAGTGTTTTCAGTGCCTTTTCATAATCCTGTAGTCCCTTCGCTGCGTGCCAAAAGCGGTGGAGGCTGTTGGTTGGCCGCAGGATGTGCGTCTCCTTGTGCATTTATGTGTGTGTGTTAGTGCTGCGGAAAGTGCAGGCTAAAGCGAGGCAGATGGCGGCAGATGGGCGAGGTTGGAGGAAGGTGGTCGGGAAAAAAAAAAAGGAAGAAAAAAAAAACCCTGGAAATCTACACCAGTGCCACTCGCCCGCCCGCCCGCACACTCCGCTCGCCCGCGTGTAAAAATAACACAGCTCGCTCGGAGCCAAGTTACAGAGATGCAAAGTAGCCGGGATTAAAAAGAGAAAGGTGGATTGGATTGGGGGGGGGGGTCGTAGATGGAGGGAGACAAGAAGAAATTTTCAGGGTTACAGGAGGGAAATTCTGATGGTTCCTGCGTTTGCTGTACTAGGAAGGGGGCAGAAGATGATCTTACAGCAATGCAAAGTGAATCACTGCAGCTGAAGATGCCGAGCAGCAGACTTAGGTGTCGTTTCTATAACAGCCACAATAGAACAAACGTTTATGTGAGAATACTGAACAGAAAAAAACAAAGAAGGAGCAAAAAAAACAAAGAGTGTTTTCTCTGCTTCTTCCTCCATATTTTCTGTATTTGACACTTTTCTTTGTGGCAGTTTTTTAAAGTATTGAAGGGGGTGGAATTGGTCTTTTTCCATTCATGTTTTTTTTTTTTTTATGTGTGTTGTATATGTCGGACAGTGACCTTTTCACTATAAATGTTTAACAAACATTGCGGCGCAGTCAGCTGTTAGGGGAACATTTGGAAATGTTAGCAGATTGTCAGGGTAAACCCGTTTCCAAATAATGACACTGTGCAGATAGAAGGTCCACGTCTGACATCAGCAATATGGGATTGTATGGCCACAGTATAGGAAGTGTGTATGTGGGACTGTGTTCCCCTGCTGGCTATCTGGGCTCTAACAGCCACAGGCGTTGTGAGCCCGTCCCGTCCTGTGTAGCCCCTGCGCTTTCTGCCAAAGCCCCCGTCCTGCGAACAGCAGCTAGCTGCCACATGGCTGCCCCAGCGGGGACCGGGACGGGTCGAGACCTTTTTCCCTCTCTGCTGCTTTTAATCTCAGCTCCGCTCCTCTCTCCTCCTCTCCTGCTGATGGTTTAAATTGTCCCTAACTCATATCGTCCCATTTATTACTCAGTTCTGTTGCTAAATTATACACACACAAACCCAATGCGATGCCTCGGCGCCTGGGGCTGTAGGGCAGCATTCTGGCTCTGTGTGGATTAATCTGCTCCCTGCCTGCAACCGAGCTGCCACCACCTTCCTCAGACATGGGTCAAACTAAAACACACAGCCTTTTCTGCACATCCACACGCTAACAGTGCATTAAAAACCAACAGTTTATCTGAAGTTATTACCACAAACTACTGCATTTTGAATGGATTTTACGTCATAGATTAATGCAAAATAGTCCATAAAGTTTAATCGGTACAAAAGATGTATATCTTTCTCCTTTTGTGCTTGTGTTCCCTATATCCGTTACCTCTAAATGACACCAGTTGGCTCCAAAAGTCTTGTGGGAGAATGTGTTAACAGATGTAATTGTGCATTTTAAAAAGTTCTGTTCATGGTTTGCTACAAATCATGTAGAGGAGACTGTAAAAGAAAATGCTCGCCTTTTAGGACTATATGAAAAATGACAAAAGGCCAAAAAAACAACAGTTCACTCCCCGTTCCTACTGTGAAACATGGTGATTGCAGCATCATGCTTTGGAATGATTTTGCACAGCAGGAAGAGAGAAGCTGACAGGAGTCTCAAAGAAGAGAATGGGCCGAAATGGAACGTAAAAAAAACTAAAGTGAATGAAAAACAGGCATTTTCTTCATATCCAACCCAACAGATTTATTTGTCAGCACGTCTGAACTTTATGTTGCATCTTTGTATAAAGAAGAAAAAGTTCAGACAGCTCACTAGATAGCAGCAAAAACAACCCTCTAAGCTGCTTTGAATTTCACAAACTGCAGCCCTCCCTGTGGTAATGCGTGAAACAACACCTCAAACATCTCCCAGTTTGCCTCCCACTCTCCAAACTTTTATGAATTTGATGAGGATGGATAAATATTCCATCTGCGGGTAATGCCAGTGTGTCTGACAGTCCCCAGCAGTCTAAGCGGTGTTATCCCCTCAGCCATTACCAGTCAGAGTATATATTGAGCTGGCGCGGTAGCTTCATTCCCCAGCTCTTCTCTGCAGCTGCCAACTGGTGACCAACTTGATTCCCTCGCACACACATTCGCACATAACAAATGGCTCGTAACTCTTATTTGCATTTTAACATACAGTGCTTTGAGGGAGGACTCAAGATGACATGAACTTTTTACATATTTTTTAACCTGCCACCACCTATTTTATATAAAGAAGTCTTTTAACCCTTATCTGGAGTAAAAGTAAAGGTCATTGTTAAGAGAAATCCTGTAAAATAAGGACAACAAACGTCAATTTTTTTTTTTTTTTTTTAGCTTACATACAGAAAGCTGTATGTGTTTGAAAAATGTTGCAACAATCCCAAGAGTAAAACGTGTGTGCAGCATCATGGTGTGAGGAAGGTGATGCATTTCTTCATCAGAGTTGATGAAGCTGCAAACATGAGGTAAATACGGCATGGGAGTTGAGATAGATAAAGATTCTAATTGATCTAGCACTTTGCTAGATCAATAAAGTTAGCTTGGCAAGTGCCAACAAGTGCTTTTAATCGTGCCAACTTGCTACTTTGAAGAACCAAGAATATAAGAAATTGTCAGTTGTTTCAAACTTTTGTTAGGTATTTAATGCCACATGTGTTAATTCATAGTTTTGATGCTTTCAGTGACCTACAATTTTCATAGTCATGAAAATGAAGAAACTCTTGAATGAGTAGCACCACAATTTTAGTCTGTGCTGTATATATGTTTATATATTTGTAAACTCTTCCTCACCCATCGCGGGTGGTCCTCCCCCCTTTTTCCGTCGAGCTTGGGTCCTCTACCAGAGGCCTGGGAGCTTGAGGTTTCTGCTCAGTATCTTTGCTGTTCCTGTGAACTGCATTCTCACCGCGAGATGTTCGTGATGTATTTCCAGGGATCTGCTGTAACCACCCCTCCGTTTGGGGTCACTGCCCCGAGGGCCCCAATGACCACGGGTACCACTGATGTCTTGACCTTCCAGGTTTTCTCCAGCTCTTCTCTGAGGCCCTGGTATTTCTCTAGTTTTTCATGTTTTTTTCATGATGTTGCAGTAACTTGGTATTGCTATGGCAACCACACCAGCTTTCCTCTGCTTTTTGTCCACCAACACAATTTCCAGTTGGTTTCCCATTACCATTCGGTTCGTCTGTATATGGAAGTCCCACAGGATGTTGGCTTGATCATTCTCTACCATCTTTGGAGGAGTTTCCCACTTTGACCTTGGGGTATCAGCCCATACTCTGCAGAGAAGTTTCTTTTACTATTCCAGCCACTCCAGTTTGTGGCACTTCATGTAACTTTCCCTGCCAGCATTTCCCTGCAGTCATGTGCTAGGTGTCTCAGGGGCCTCTTTGCACAGTCTGCACCTGGGGTCTTGTCTGGTGTGGTAGATTTGGGCCTCTATTGCTCTGGTGATTAGGGCCTGCTCCTGTTCAGCCATGATGAGTGCCTCTGTGCCGTCCTTCAGTCCGCCTTTGTCTAGCCATTGGTAGGATTTCCTGATATCTGCCACTCCATTTATATTAAGGTGGTACATCCCTTGTAGAGGCTTATCCTCCAATGACAGAGTCTCTGGCACCTCATCTTCTGTTCACCATTGTCTGAGACATTCAGTGAGGATGTAGTGTGTTGTAGCCTTGTCCTTGATGTACTTAGGGATCTTGGATGTTTCATCCTGGATAGTGTCTCCTACACCATTAGTCCTCTGCCTCCTTACTTATGGCTGCCATACAGTCTCAGGGTACTGGATTTGGGATGGTACCCTCCATGACTGGTTAGGAGCTTTCGTGTCTTAACATCTGTGGCCTGTACCTCCTCCTTTGGCCAGCTTATTATTTCTGCAGGGTATCTGATTACTGGTAGAGTGTAGCTATTTATTGCCCGAGACTTATTCTTGCCATTGAACTGGCTCCTTATGACCTGCCTTAATCGTTGGAGGTATTTGGCCGTAGTCGCTTTCCTTGTTACCTCTTCGAGGTTGCCATTTGCTTGTGGGATTCTATGGTACTTGTAGCTAACTTCATTGTCTGCTATTGTTCCTTCTGGAATTGAGACCCCCTCTTTGTGGAGTACCTTCGCCCTTCGGTTACCCTTAATTGCTAACCGAGGGCGAACAATCCTGATTCAGAAGGACCCCTCAAATGGTATACTGTAGTCCCATCCAACTATCGACCCATAACCTGCCTCTCCACAACGTGGAGCTCATGTCTGGGATCATAGCGGCTAAGATAAGCGGGCACATGGATCAATACCTGAGCACAGCTCAGAAGGGAATTGGCAAAAATGCCAGAGGTGCCAAACACCAACTCCTGGTAGATAGAACAGTCAATGAAGACTGCAGAACCCGAAACACTAACCTAAGTACTGCCTGGATTGATTACAAGAAAGCCTACGACTCAATGCCACACATTTAGATTATTGAATGATTGGAGAACAGCTGAAGTCTTTATTATTGCACAGGTTAATGCACAGGTATTAAAAAGGTATATATAAATAGGTATTTATTTATATAGTTATTGCACAGGGTATTAAATAGTGCTTGCATATTAGTTATTGCACAAGTTATTGCAGTTGTAGTGCCGCTGTAGAAGTCTTTCACTAAAGGAGCAGCACAGCTATATTATAGATGCTGATACAGATCCTTAGTTACTCCTCTTCCTGTTGGTAATAATAATAATCCTCTTCACTCTCTCTATCACGTCCTTAAATAGCTATAACGTGGTTATAATATGACCAACAGTTACTGCAGTCATTGACGTCGTGCTCCATGAAGAATCTGTCGGTTAAAGTCAAGCTTCCTGTTGCGCTGATCTGACACTGACAACAACTGCTTTTGTGGGTTTTTGTTTGTGCTTTTGTATGTTTTTCTTTTTTTTTTTTTTTGCAAGATGAGAGAAACCAGCCTTTTTCGCTCCCTACAGCTGGGACACAACACTTTGTCAGAGTATAGTACGTTTGAGAGGCTTCTTTTAGGAGCACATAACATGTCAGGATAACACTGATTTTGTTGCTGAGACTTAAAGGCAGCTGTTACATTATAGTTTTGTTCATTAAATGTTTAGATTTGATTTTGTCTAGATGTCATCTGTTATGAATTATATTTTCAAAAGATATAGATTTGCTGTTTTTGCCAATTTTATAAATTTAAAAGGTCCAGAGGAAGGCTATAACCCCAAAACATACAATAAAAGCCTCAGAAAACTAAAGTTTAGATATTTATATAATGTAGTTTTTCTCACAACATATCAAAATAAATGTTATATTGCAGACAACAAATATAAAGCATCAATATGTGTAGAAAATGGTTTGTTTAGCAATGCCATGACAAATTATAATGAAGACATTTATTTATAACTATGAATGTTTATATTTTAAGGATGCAGACATATTGAGGAGTGCTTTATGGTTCTAAAAAGATTTTGTTTCAGATAATTTCATTTAGATCTGTTCCACACTTCTGAAATTGATGATCCAGGTTTATTCCCAGCTGCCTGCATTTATGGTGTCTTTTTTTTTTTTTTTTTTATGAAGCCAAAGTCTGTGATTCATAAGGACGAGTCTCCACTCTGATGGGTGCATTTTCTATACTCCTCTCCGCCTCCTGCCTCCCTGCTGGCGGCAGCTCAGTTTTCGCTGCTGCATTCCTGAACCTCCTCCTGTTTTGACATCTCCGGTGTAAACGCCTGCTGTAATTGAGAATTGTTGCATTCCTGAACAGGTTTGCTGCGAAAGTGTTTTATGAATGTTTGTGTCCTTGTGTCCGACTGGTCTATTAACAGTGAGTGAGATGTTATTATTATTACGTGATGAACAACATATGCCGCCTGCTTCACTCCAGCTCCGTCTGTCCTCTGTCTGTCTGTCTGTCTGTCACACACACAATAATACACACACACTCATCACGGTAATAAGCTTATTATGGTAATGGAGGGAGTCAACAGCACCTGAGTTACCCTGTTCTCACGAAAGAGAAGAGACGAGGGGAAGGAAGGTGTGATTAGAACGGGGACGATAGGATGAGACAGGACGCACAGTCGGAAAGAGGAGCAGATCAAAAGCCTTTGATACAGACATTTCTTACTCTTCAGCACATCTTCTCTCAGTCCACACAGCAGATCCTTACAGTTCAGCACCTGGGCTGGCCAGCTTAGAGGTCCGAGCAGCCTTGATCCAGGCATTCCAGTTTCTCTGTCCAGGAAGATTCCCGCCTGTCCCTGCCAGGTGGGCTCGGTTTTCCAGGGAGAATTGGCAGCAGAATCCATGCAGGGCAGGAAGTGGACTCCTACTGTAACACATACATCTGAGGAGATGTAGAAACCTTATCATGTTTACACCTCATTTAAACACTAAAACAACTTCTCTATGATTTTCTCCCTGAAGCACCACCCTCGCTAAATTCTCCCCGCCCTGTTTTGCCTTTTTCTTCTACATAACTGAACACTGCAGTCGGTTCATCCAAAACTAAAGGCAGATGTCTAATAAAAATCCACGATCCCCTTTGGAACTATGCGCGCCTGTCCTCAGGTCCTGGAGGACAAATCCATCATGGCCGCTGTTGACTGGTGGGGCTGGGCGTAATCACGCATTTAGATGATGTGCGCCGGCTGCCGCTCTTCAACCAGGACCACGCAGGCTGTTTGAGCTCATCCTCATGGAGGACATCAAGTTCCACGCGACGCCAGCGGGCCGACGCCAAGTCGCTGCTGTCCGCCTTCTCATCAAAGACCCAAACAAAAGGTCCGTCCCTGGATGGCACTGTTACTAAAGTCAATCATATTTTCTGAAAAGGAATTGATGAATGTGGAAACATAAAACAAAAAATCTGTTATTTAAGTCAGAGTAGATTCCAGAAAGCTTAGAATCTGGGGCTCAAGGTTGTTTCTGTGTTTTTTGTTTTGTTTAGTAAAAAATGCTGTGCTCATCCCAGTTTTGTTCTTACACTTGTCTCTACACTGCAACCAGGCTGGGGAGGACCAGAGACGACGCTAAAGAAATAATGAGGCACAAGTTTCTTCCCCAAGGCCGACTGGCAGGATACTTACAAAAAAGGTAATGCCATGGCACAACTGTTTGGTTTCTCATGGCAGTTGTGGCTTTTACAAAGCAGAGCAAATAGAGCAGAAGCATCCACTTGCATTCTGTAAGATTGACGGAACTTCCTGTGTAAGCCCCTGCATGGAGCTTGTTTAGGTTTAACTTTTGATTGTGTTGAAGTTTTTCCTGTCGCAGATCTATAGACAGAGCTGAAATGCAGCTGTTAAAAACACAGAGCATCACAGAGAGGTGTGACTCTCTCCCCCCTAAGAGTCTCCCCCGCCTTTAATCACGCAGCACCACTAAGTGAGACTTATGTAAATCGCGAGGCAACACCTGCTGCATCTCAGGTGTAGAGCTTCCTGCTTACACTGTTCTCTACTACTTCCTGTTTTGTTTGTGTTACAGCAATTGAAGAGGCAAATCAAACAGTTTCAGTTGATAACAAAAAATAAAACAACTGAATGTGAGTTGAAAGCATCAAAATGATGTCCTAAGCTTTTGTTTATGGACAGATAAATCTAAATCTGAGACAAACATTTTCTAGGCCGGTGTACTTAATGACATGTATATAACAAATTTGATTTGGTAACAAAGATTCCCAAAACACACTACATTCAATAGAAAAAGTTGTTTTTCCTTTTTGAGTTGCACATTGGTGCAATATAAACTTCAGGGTTCATATCTGGGCTACTAGGTCGATAATAATTTTTTTAACCTCCCTATCACGGAAAGCAATGACTTCTATATATACAGTAACAAAAAGATACCATTTCATGACATAATTGTCTACATCATTATATCTTTAATCACACAGAAAAAAGTCATTTTTCTTGGGGACAAATTATTATACTGAAGAGGAAGGCCAAATTAAATGACCTCATTTACTGCAATCAATTATCTTTTGCAGAATAATGTTTGTGTTCTACCCATTCTACCCAAATGTTTTTGTAGCTCTGAGGATAACCTGCTCAAAACCTGCCTAAAACAATTCTAGTAAAAAAAGCCACTTGAATGAGTTACTAATTATGACTTCAGTTGTCATATATATATATATATATATATATATATATATATATATATATATATATATATATATATATATATATATATATATATATTTGTGAGAGGTTGCATGCGAGTGTGTGTGCGTGGACACTGTATATATTGTTTTTACAACCAAACAACAATTCCTCTTTTAAATGTTAATTGTCTTGTTCCATTTGCAAAGTATCTCACTTACCTCCTCAATTCAATAAAAAATAAATTTTTTGCAGCTCCATGAGACTCCTGTATTTTCAAACTTGATTAATAAAGAACTATCTGAGATCTTCCACTGTATGACAATGTAGCGGCCTGGCAGTGATTGGCATTTAAAGCAGAGCAGTCTATTAGATTTCCCACAGCAATGCAATCAATGACTCTGCAAACAGAAAAGGACTGAGCTTATTGAGGAAAAACAGTATCTTCACATAAATCATGTTTGCCTGAAGAAAGGTTGTTTTGAAGTGAAGCTTTTGGATGTAGTTTTAAGAGCAAATTATTCAACTTCCTGTTTCATTTCAGGTACTTTTTATTTCCATTATTTTTATTTAAGAACATGTTTGATATTTGATTTAATTCTATATCATTTGTTTTGATTCTTTTATGCATCAACCCTTTATGCTTTTCTTTCATTGCAGATCATTTTTGCACATTTCTGTTACAGTTGGAACAATAACTATAAATCACACTTTAGGTGTAAAAACACTGCATGCTACTTTATTTTATTACTTTGAGCAACACCAGATAAAGCATACATATAGACGAGTGTAGAAAGTACTGTCAGAGCTGTTTATTGTAGGTGTGTGTGTGAGTGATCGGATCATTGGAGTGTTGATTACAGCATTAGATGTTATTGGCAGAAATCAAAACCCCAGAACCTCAGAACCCCAACAATATATTTTGCTTTGGCTTGTAGGAGTAAACTCAGTGTCTGAATGTTAGAACAGCTGGAACGAAGGAGCTAATACACCAGAGTGTCTAGTTCTTGGAGCAAGAAAGGGCTTTTTGAAAGTTTGTTCGACTCTTATCTCACTGTAACCTTCCAAAAAACACGATTTTATCATAAAAAAAATGTTTGGTCAGTTTCAGGAAATACTCAAAGTACTTTTAGAACTTTAGACCAGCTTTATTTGGAGCGGAGAAATCTGGCTTCAACGCAGGACATCTGCGGCCGATTTCTCAGATCTCTTGATGATTTTCTTTTTCCCATAATAAATAAGCCCTGTTTTTCTTTTTTGTTTGTTTAAAGACATGAGAGGATTTGAATTATCTCCATGTAGATCATTTACTCTCTAATGTAGAACCAGCTGTGGTGGTTGTTGCTGTGCTGCGCTGATCTGATGTCTTCTCTGTCTCTCAGCTCGTCCCTCCCTTCAAGCCTCAGGTGACGTCCGAGACGGACACCAGGTACTTTGATGAGGAGTTCACTGCTCAAACCATCACAATCACCCCACCCGAGAAATGTGAGTCCCCTACTCGGTGTTATGATCTTCTCTGATTACCGCTAACATCCTCAGTGTTCAGAGGGGGAAAAAAGGGGCTAGTTTGTTTTCTATTTGAACTAATTGCAAGGGGAAAGAGAAGGGGCTTTGTGTGTTTCCTCAAGTGCCTCTTTATTAGTAAGGCCAGAAGCGCTTCTCCACATGCTTTAATGATAACGCTGCTGTTTTCAGTGTGTTCAGCACTGAATCATGCATGAGTGGAGCTGACGGGTTTCTCCGCTCTAAGGTGAGGCTCCACCTGATCTGCAGCTCACACGGCACCGCGGGAGCCTGCCACATCCGACGCCTGCTTGTTAATTGAATTCTTCTCAGTTTGTTTCCTCACCGCTGAACCAAAACACAATGTTATTGCAGTGAATCGTAAAACTATTCACACCCTCTTAACTTTTTTTTGTCACATTACAAACACTAACTTTAAAGAATTTTGGTCATATTTGATAAGTGGATACCTGTGAGGTAAAATAACAAAAGATTTTAGCCTAAGCTCTAGGGCAGGGGTCGGCAACATCCGGCTCCAGAGCCGCATTCGGCTCTTTAGCGCCCCCATTGCGGGTTCTTGGAGCTTTTTCAAAAATTTATGAAACTTTAAATTTATAAATTTTTTGTTAATATGGTGTGCAGAAGGTCAAACAATGCTGTAAACATTTTTATAATAAATAA
Organism: Cyprinodon brontotheroides; assembly: GCA_018398635.1. Classification (NCBI taxonomy): domain Eukaryota; kingdom Metazoa; phylum Chordata; class Actinopteri; order Cyprinodontiformes; family Cyprinodontidae; genus Cyprinodon; species Cyprinodon brontotheroides. The sequence continues at coordinate 16,984 of JAGKQL010002640.1, read as the reverse complement.
ATATTAAAAATATAAGTAGACATTTATTTCAACGAAAATGTGCGTCATAGCCATAGAGATCAGTGGTCAAAGCCTGCAACACATGTCTCAGCGCGGCGTGGTGCCAGGCAGAGAAAGCGGCGGGTGTTTCTCACGCCATTGATCCCAAAGAGGAAAAAAAGTAAGATACCTGATGAGTACAGGGGATTCAACGAAGAATCGACCAATTAATTTGCTTTCATTATCAATGCGGAAGGATTGCCTGCATTTTTGCTTTGGCACGAGAATTTGTCAAATAATAAAAATAGTAATTTGGAAAGGCATTTCCAGGGAAGGCTAAATATACAGCCGATCACAAAGTTGGGAGTTAGGGAAAGAATATGATTGTAGAACGTCTGGATAAATTAGAGGAGAGCAAAGATATATTAAGGAAATGGATTGCATCTCCAAACTCCACTATTGCTGCTAGTTTTGTTGCAGGCATTAAAAAAATGTCCACAGATCAAACAGGTAGCGCTCAGACGCAGGTAGGTGAACTTTTTTAATTTTTTCCCCCTAAATCCTCAAAGTAAAAATATCACCAAGGAACGCTGGTGATGAAGGATGTGGGATTTCAGGGTTAGAGAGCTCTGCTCTGATGGATGTCAGTTCCTGCTTGGTTCCTTATGACTCAATCAGCTCCTCTAAACTAAAACATGTCCACCATAAACATATTCCTTTATCGTGATTCTTTAATTTAATCAATGCAACAAAACTTAAACTGTGCAGTGAAGCAGCGTGCAGTGAAGCAGCACACGGTGAACTCTGCGCAATCCACTGCTCCTCCATCACCTCTTGCTACTATGTGACATTTGCTCCAGGATTAACATTTAATCATGAATGCTTATTATATATTTAAGCCCACGTAGTCCTTTTTTTATAGTGGTCTAATACACTTATAGCCTGTGTTGCCATACGAGCCTTATATAAGACTTTTACATTTTTGCGGCTCCTGACAGATTTGTTTTTTTGGTCCAATATGGCCCATTGAGCAGTTTGGGTTGCTGACCCCTGCTCTAGGTGCCAGTTTTTCAGTCTTGCTACAGATTTCCTTTGACTAGGCCATTCTAAAACATTTTGTTTTGTAGTTGTGGTTGTGTTTAGTGTCGGTCTCCTGCTACAGAGGATCCTCCGCCACAGATCAAATCCTCTGCAGCTTGTATTCCATTATTCAGCTCTTATTTTTTATTCTTTGTCCATGCAGAAAAAAAAAAAACATCCCCACAGCATGATCCTGCCGCCATCATGTTTCACTGGAAATCTCAATGATTTACAATGACGTTGGTGGCTGTAATGTGACAAAATGTAGATATATTTGAAGGTTAAGAATACTTTAGCAAGGTGCTGTGTATGCTCTGATGATATGACATAATTCGACTTTATTATGAGCTTTTTTTTATGTAAATTTCTGTCTATAAACGTATGAAAGAAGTATTCTGACATTCTTTACCTGTGAATCTTTGCATAATTAAGTCGATGAGGATGGGATGGACTGTCTGGATAACGAGAGGCGACCGCACTTCCCGCAGTTCTCGTACTCGGCCAGCGGGCGAGAATGAACTGTCCATCACGGCGACATTGTCTCTGAGGCCGCCAGCGTAGGACACGAAGACCCCGCAGGTTCGGACCGACCCAGACTTGAAGGATCCTCACCCCACCACCCGTCCTTTCTCCTCCATTCCTTCTCTTCAATCTGCTTCTTTCTTTATTTATTGTTTATTTTCTTTTTTCATGAGACTAAAACCTTGAGGCAAAATTAGAGTTGAATCCCACACTCCAAACTGTGACAGAATCAGTTGGTTTTAAACGACCCTTTAACGACTGGAGCTTCATCTGCGTCCTGCTGTGCTTTGACAACGGGTCGGCCCTCGGACAAGCCTTAAAAAAAAAAAAAATGAAATGGAAAATGCAAACACTTATTTAGATGCTAGCCGACGCGTTTTCAGGTAGTGTTCGTCTCCGTGCGACAGAGATACAGCATTTTACGTCGTCGAAACCCAAACTGCCATAGCGGGTTGTATCTCAGGCTTTTGCAAACACAGACTCAGATGTGCGTTTTGTGTCGTCAGCTCAGCGATCCCGGGATGGACTGAGCAGCCTTCATCGGTGGACGCTCTTCATGTTGTCAAGCAGGATTTGACTCAGGTGCTGCTCAGTGCACGTCATGTCGTTGCTGCTATTTCAACCTCGTCTACAGGTACTACTCCTCCTACCACCTTCTACTGCTACTACTGAACTCCGGTGCTACAGCTACTCGCCGAGCGTTACCAAAGCGCCAGCAAGACACCCGTACTACCATCTATGCTCGTACAGCTGCTACTTTACTGTGCTGCTCTTAAATGTCATCTCTGAGGTTTCAACAGATGATGGCATGCGCTCCGTCGGTGCGCGCCTTTGTGTCGAAGGTCCAGTCATCATGTGTTTGCCTCAAAGCTCAGCAGGTCAAGCAGATGAAGCTCCGGCAGATAAATAATTAGCTTTACTACACCGCCCAGACTGATTGGAAGAAATCAGCCGGTGGGAATGTTTCCTAAACCCCACTTTTCCTTCCTGCTTTTATTTCAATCTACCTTAAACCAACAAAAGGGAAAAAAAAACAAAAACAAAAAAACAACTTAACTGAAACGGTACTTTGTTTAAAGGAGAAAAAGCTTTACTGTGACATGCGGTGATCATGGCTTTGAGATTCGCACGGCTGTACCTCTTGGTGTCAGGGCCCAGAATGTCAGATAGGAAAAGGGACTGTTACGACAGGAGAGGAGTCAAACAAAAAAAAAAAATGCAATATTAATAATTTATAATGTGATCACTTACGATGTAGTGAGGTAACAGCTTATCTACTGTTTGCTGCAAGTTTCTAAAGAAGGATTTTAAAACAACGCAGTCTGTGAGGAAGTAAACACAGTTTACAAGAATCACAGCAGTTGCTATAATATATATATATATAAATATATATATATGTTCTATTTATTGCTCTACACATTGGTTTTATATTTAACCTTTTCTATTGTTATTACATTATTAAAAAAGTATGTTATTTCTTAAGATTGAGAAAAATGTTGCACCTCAAGAAACTAAAAATGGCTGAAGAATGTAGGAGGGAAAGCAGATAGCCTTCCTGCTCCATTTTTATTTTTATTGCGTGTTGTTCTGTGACCAAAATGTGACGGCCTGAGGCGACGGCACGCTGAAGACTGTTTATTGGTTAAATGTAAACAAAACCTGAATGGTCCTGATATTTTTTGGGGTTCTGGGTGAGGTAGAGTTAAAAAAGGAAAGTGAAGAGGAAGTGGAAGTGGAATAAGCAGGAGAACAAGGATGGAGAGTGGAGAGCAACTCGTAAGTGTGTGGATGATTGCTTTGTGTTTTAATCTAAAGGGCTGAGATGCACCTGCAAGTCGGGTGGTCAAGTTAATCAGACCATTTTTGGAGTGACCAGGCAAGTGGTAAACACAAAGAATACAGTTTCTTTTCCAAGTAGTGAATGCATCATACGTAAGCACCTCATATGGAAGTTATTACTGAATGAAAAAGTTAAATTTAGTTGTTTGTAAGGATTAGTGAGACATTTGAAAGGAAATCAGACAAAGTTTAAAGCTGTTCTACATTAAAAAATGACTACAGCTCAGTCCTGTTACCACAACAGTGACAGGATTCATCAGTTGTCATTGATTAAGTTCCTTAAAAAGAGGGAACAACTAACATTGGGGAGGATTTGTTATAGAGACAAAAGACTAATTGATTAGGACCTCAGCCATAAATATCAAGAGTCCCACATTGGTTTGTTCTCTGCTTTAGGCCTTAAAAGGAGTTAAAACATCAAGAATAGGTTTATTCATAACTTTTTAAGAGAAAAGCTTCAGACATTCAATGTTCTGTTTAATGCCGACAAGGGATTTATGAGGTATTACAGCGTAACAACAAGAAACTCAACGGCCCAGCTAGTCCCTAATAAACCTAAGGATTTAGCATATCTGTTAGGAGGATTCTTCATGACTATCTTTTTTGTTGATGTTTATAAATGGATATTTAACAGGATTTGGCTTCAAAGAGCTACATAATTTAATTCGTAGTTGACTGAATCATGAGGATAAATTTGAAGTGCAAAAACCTTTTGATTTTATTAATCACAAATCATAAGAGTCTTGATACTTCTAAAAGGGTCTGCAGGAGCTGATGTTTTACAAGTGCTAACCGCTAATATAAGAAGTGTCTGTCTGCTCTTAAGTTTGGTAGTACTTTTTGCTCCCTTTGTCCCCAAATACTGTAATTTAAAACCAATTCCCACTCAATCCGGTTTTATTTATATATGGTACCTATTAAAACACGTCATCTAAAGGCACTTTACAGAGACAATTCAACCAGATCATACAAGTTCAGACTGGTAAGAAGTTTTCTATCTAAGGAAAACAGGTTGATTGCATCGACTCATTGACTTGAGAAGGCAATCCCTCATACCAAACATGCATGCAGTGAGCAGTAGAGGAGAGGAAAAACTCATTTTAACAGGAAGAAACCTCCAGCAGAACCAGGTTCAGTGTGGGCGGCCATCTGCTGAGGAAAACAGAGAGAGCATAATCTTTGCGATTACACTAACAAATACTGCAGAGTGGAAGAATATAACTAGAAAAAAAAGGTCCAACAGTCTAAGCCTATAGCAGCATCACTATAGAGATGGCACCAGGATAACACAAGAAAAAACCATTCTAACTATAACCTTTAAAAAAGAGAGTTTCAAGCCTACCCTTAAAAGTAGACAGGGTGTTCGCCTTTTGGATCTTCAAATGATACTAAAAGTAATGGAGCCTTCCATTCTACTTTTTTAGAAATTCCAAGAGCCAGTAAAAAAACTGCTTGATTTAGAGCAAAGTGCTCTGTTGGTAACATAAAGAACAATCAGATCTCTGATATAGAGAGGACCTTGGCCATTTAAGGCTCAAGTATGTGAGAATAGAGGATTTTTAATGGATTCCATTCTGAATTTAACAGCAGACAATGTGATGTAAAGGTGGCTTGGGGAGATATGATCTCTCTTTTTACTTTTTTCATCAGAACTCTGGCTGCTGCAGCATTTTTGGATCATCAGCTATGCTTTTTATCACTGCAGTTTGTGGACTTCCTATTAGTAAGGAATTACAATAGTCCAGCCTGGAAGTAACAAATGCATGGACTAGTTTTCTCGTGCTGTCACCCCTGGACAGGAGTTTTAAAAATTTTTCAATATTGCGAAGATGAAAGTAAAGGAAATTCTAAAATCATTTTTGATAGGGGATTTAAAATGACAGGTCCTGATAAAAAAACAACACCAAGATGCATAACTTTATTATCAATTTTATCCCATCCAAATGAAGTGAGAGACTAATCAGCTTCTTTTTCAAAGACTTGGTCCAAAGCACTATAGCTTCTGTTTTGTCTGCATTCAGGAGCAGAAAGTTAAGGGTCATCCAGGTTTTTTATGTCTTCAAAACATGCCTGTAATCTGTGTAATGGGTTAGCTTCATCTGCATTTATAGACAGATACAGCAGAGTATCATCAGCATAACAGTGAAAATTAATCCCATGCTGTCTAATAATTCTACCAACTGGGAGCATATATATGTATATATATTAAAGAGAATTGGTCCTAGCACTGATCCCTGTGGTACTCCACAGGTAACAGTTTTGAACATCAGGAAGATGGATTGGATATACTGTAAGGTCTGTAACTGACCGAAGTCATCTATGGGGTCAAGAGACAGTTACTTAAATAAAGGTTTAATTACAACAACCAAAACAGGCTTTGGCACATATCCCTTTAACAGGTAGATTAATCACATCTAAAATAGCGGAGGGAAACTTTGCCTCTGACCCTGATATTACAGATGACAACACTTATTGCTGGAAACATATATTTTGAACACTGGTATTTGTATTCTTGGTTTAAATGTGAACTGGCCCCAAACCTCAGATCTGTGTAGCTGCAGTCTTCATTCCGTGCCGTCGCCTCTCTCCGGTCTGGACTCTGTATGTCTGTAATTGTTGCATCTTTGTGTCCTTCAGACACTGTTTAAGAATTTTCCCCTTGATTTCTTCGTCTCCAAAGCCTTATGGTTTCACTTCACTCACAAGGTCAGAAAAGGCCAAACTTCACCCAAAGGAAACCCTGTTGTGTTTTAGCATCTGGCTTACGGACAAGAGTATCGGGGATGTGATCCGATGATGATCAGAGAAAACTATTCCAGTGTGTTTATTATTTGAATGTCTGAATAACTTGAATTTGTTTTCTATTTAATTTATTTGTTCACTTTTTTTTCTGAATGGGCCTTTAGCAGTATGGAGGGGTTGTAGTAATGTTTAAAGTTTCTATTTTTATTTTTTCTTTGTTTAAAGATATGTGTGTTAAACAACCTCCTCCCTGTTTTTCCGCTGCTCTTATGTCCACATGCTTTACTGTTGCACTACCATTAAACTACAAATAGCTAGAAAAAATAAAAACATGCTTTATGGTAGAAAGTTCAGAAAAAGGACGCCGCCGGCCTGCATGCTGTAGCTCTCATCTGCCCATCAGCCCTGAGTCAGAGTGGCGCTCAGAACTCCGATGAAAAATACTTGTGTGTGTGATCGACGGGGCCTGTCAGGCAGGGAAGTCCAAATCCCACCCAGCTGGCACCCCTGACAGGCTCAAGGAAGCGCTCTCAAGTATCTGGAAGGGTTTCAGCTTTGATTTGACTCAGGTCGGCTGAGGAGTTCTGGCTGGATGTGCACATGTTGCGCCAATAACCATTAGAAACCCGAGTTCAATAAATTCCAGCTTTGTAGCTTTGGACACAGCACTTTCGCATTCATCACTTTTGATACGATCCAGAGGAATTTGATTCAGCCCCACTTTGAAGCGAGATTTTTTTAGCTCCTTTTTTTATGTTTTTAAAGAAAACGGATGAAATCTCCAGATAAAACCTTTGGCTTAGGCATGGGTCCGATGTATAGATTAGACAGACTTGGCTGGAGTGTCCTGCAAGGGAAGTAGAGGAACAGATGTTGGTGTAGCTCATCGATCGCTGGTTTTCCTTCCAGTGAATTCTGGGTCAGACTCAATGAAAGCAGCTTTTCTCTTCTTTTTTTTTTTTTCAGTAAATGAGCCGAGATGACGAAGCTTACTTATTAATATTAAACAGTGTGGGGTTTTCCCTGACCGACAGTGAATCACACGTGGCAGACGTCTTAGAAAGTCAGTTTCTGCCTCCTCGCAGCTTTCACAGAATTCATCATCATCATCATCGTATGAAACAGCGTGTGAAATCTGGGACGCTATACTGATGGCGTTCACTCTTAAAGCTGCTACTGCTACATCTACAGAGCCGTCTCATTTGTTGACATCAGCCAGACATTCCCCAAAGCTTTCTGTCAAAAAGGAAAAAAAAAAGTTACATCTCTTAAGAGATACTTCATTTCAGCAGCAGATCCCTCCTCAGTTTACCTCGTTAACATGATTCCTACACGATAACAAGCATGAGATTCATTCATTTAGAAACAGCAAACATGTATAAATATTTCAACGGCGTTTCAATTACTCACTGTAGCTGAACAGTTCTGCTCTGAGGTGATGTTTGAATCCAAGAAAGGACACAGCAGCAGAGATCAAACAGCCTTTATGTCAGGATGAGAGAACAACGCATTACCATCAACATGGAGCTGTTTTTTTTATTTATTCTGTACATCCGTAGTATTTTTACACATAAGATGTATAAAATAGGGATGCACATTATTTTCCTTACAGACGGCTTCAATAAAGCACTATGTCAATCTGCTGCAGAGTTGATTTGTCTTTACTGTTCGATCTGCAATTATGGCACAATACATCTAAAAGCTTATTGTTTTTATTCATGAGGAGCAAAAATGTTGACCCCTGCAGGATTTTTCTATTCTGTTTCTATAATAAAAAAAAAAAAAAAAACGAATTTCCTGGTGTTAAGTCACTCAAAAGTCCCTCCTTATTCCTCTAGGATAAGTTATTAATTCCTGTACTGTTAATCTACCCGTTTAAAAAAATATTTATGAAAATATTTTTATTTTCTAACTCCATATGTCTCAATGTAATAAACATTTTCAATGGAAACCAAAATTTTAGGAGCAAAAGAATAGAGTGCAGAATGTAAAATAAAGTGCCTCTTCTACTTTCCTGATTGAGAAAGAACACACTTCATCGGTGTTGCATGTTACACATAATCGTTGTCATTGCTGGGGAGCAAATGATCCTGCAGTGAAATCCTCTGATCCTCTACTGATTATAGGCCCAAACTGTGTAAATGTGTGCAAATTAAAATTATACTTGATTCAGTTTTGTTCTTCTGTTTTTGGCAGGTTATCTTTTCCAACTGTTTAAATTAAACCTTTACTCTGTATTGTTAAAAATGCTAGAAAGTGTCCTTATAAAGTTGGTAAAAACTTATGATAGCAGTTTATATTTTTCTGCTAAAATTAAAAGAACATTATTCCAATTGAACTTTATGTTAAAGCTGGAATTTCCTTCATATTGTAGACTTATAAAGCTAAGCTTAAAGGGGAGCTTCATGTTCTGTCAATCTATATTATGGATCCAATTTATTGTGTTACTTAGTTGGCCCTGATGCTTTTTCCAATTACGGCTTCATTTAAAACCAAAAATAATGTAAATTTTCTTCTAATTCAACAGCAAATAGACATTATTTAAAATATAATGTAAAATGAAAAATAGATATGGAAAGAAGAGGCTTTGTAAATAATTAGCCAAAGGTCACATTGAGATCTTTTGTACTTTGTTTTTAGAGTAAAAACAAGACCATATCTCAGCAAATGATTAGTATCCTGCAAGGGTTGGATGACCTGCTACTGCTACATTGCCTGCTCCTTGTTTTAATATGACTCTTTGATAATTTAGCTCATTACATGTTTTCCTGTGGATTAAATTCACAAAGGCTTTCTCCCGCCATATTAATCCAGACATTGAAGTCACTACAAGTTTAGCTGGACTGTGTCAGGACTCTCAGACTGGTTCATCTAAAGAAGACTGCAGCAAACAACATGGCCGCAGTCCTTTACTCTTTTATTGAAGTCATTGTATGGATCAGTAATAGAGTTTATTATTCCTAAAGCAAGAGAAAAGAGTTGAAATGTTGAAAAATAATTTTAATTTTGACAATGACATTTCAACAGAAACACAAATACAAAATTTATTTCATAGAATGAATGGTCCTATAAATCCTTTAAACAACTCATGAATAAAACAAATATGTATATCAAGAACATTTAAAACTATTTTTCTCAGAGTTTTACTAATATTTGAAGCACGACAGGCTTCTGTAACCATGAAACATCATTCAGAGTGAAAGTGACATAAAATGCCTGCTGATGGGGAAGAGATTGGAAATACACTTTGCTTTGTTTTAAAAAAAGTGTTACAGAGGAAAAGTCCAGGATGAAGATGAGGAATGATGAATTCATGCACTCAGGGGTTCATTTCTCCTCAGGTTTGGTAACTAAAAAGAGAAAATAAACAACTTCAGTACCAGCACACCTGCTTGTGACATCAGATAACGGTGCTAAGCAGAAAACTTTCCCACAAATCTACAACCAGCGGAATTCATCAGCTGAAACGAGACAGCCTCCCCCCACTCGGAGTGAAAACGGCTCCAGATTTATTTGGTAAGTAAACACTTTGTCACAAGCTCCTCTGGTGTCCTTGTGTTTGTACCTCTACTCGTAGCTGCTGCATCTCCTCGCTGAGTGCGTTTCTTTCCTGCATCAGCTGGCTCTGTTTGGCCAGGAGCTCACACACCTGCTGCGCGCTGCTCTGACAGTGCCGGTCCAACTGCTGCAGCCTGAAACACACAAATACACACACTGAGTGAAAGTGTAGGAGAATAAGCAGCTCTCTTGGCTAATAAAAAATCAAATGTAAATATTGCATCTTGGATTACAGATTCTAATTTCACTGGACTTTGTTTGGATCTAAAACCAACACTGTTCACATGGATATGATGACACTGTTATGGAAATAACCAGGATGGAGGCCAGATGTGATCCCATTTCTTGAAGGTGTTCTTGGAATGTAGAGAGATTATTGGATGGACCTCATGGTGAATTAGGAGAATGTTCTGGCCATCTAAGTAAGGTCTTATTTGCTTAAGGGGACGTCTTCAGGTTTGGGGATAAATATTTCAATCAGACCTGAACTTCAACAAACAATCAAAGCTGAGGAATCAAAACGATTTTAAAGATCCTGGAGGAGAAGTTGTTTGGAAGATCAAAACCATAATTTCATAGTGTTAAATAATGGAAAAATAAAAAATTACTTTAATGCCTCATATGCTGCTGGTTATATCCTGCATCCATCGACCTTATGGACCAAGAGAGTCAATGAAAAAGAAAAACAACCAATGTTTCCTCTAAGCTCCGTGTTTGCGCGGTTGCACCCAGCTTGCAAATTCTCAGCACATAAGAAAATGTATGTAGCGCTTAAAATTCAACAAACTGTAAATCAGACCAATGCTTTTTTTCTGCATCATTTTGAATCCATGTATCGTTTGCTTTTCAACTTAAAACCAATACGAGAAACAACTGTGAATCCAACAAAAAGAATATGTGGAGGCGATCCAAGATATTTATCAGTCTAAGCTCCCAGAACAGTTAAACTCAGTCCTGCCATCCAACATGCAACATTTTTCATTCAAGTAAATGAAGGAAAAACAAACGGGGTCAATCAGCACATTGTAAGTATATATGGTGGCTGCAGCACTTAGATGTGAGGCGCTACAGCAGATCTCACATCTTGTGCATATTTTTGCTACAGTACATTTCAAGCATCCACTGCTGATTATGAAAGATTTAACATTTCATTTAATACGATTTCTTATTTATGGATGTTAATCATTAAATTCTTATATCATTATATAATTTTGTTTAGTAGAAATACAAATAGTTACAGTTATTTATACTGTATCACAAGCTTCTGCATTCATTTCATTGTGGAAAATGTGAATCTTTTAATGTGAACAAAAAGTCTGAAAAGTTTAACGTCTCATTTCTTCCAAAGCAGGACTCTTACATATACGGTAATATACTTTTCATTTTAAGTTCAAAGTAAACTAACAGGCAACCCTAACCCTAACATGCAATTGGAAATCCAAATATTTCGCAATTGCAGATTTTAAAATATTGTAGAGGAATTGTTAATATTATTTGTCCAGCTATTAATAAATGTTGCAGTTTGATTATATATTTTCAAAGGAACCAGAAGGGTCATAAAAATTAAACATTTTAAGAAAATCCTCGGTGGCCAGAAGGGTCACACAAATACTACACAGAGAGGATAAAATAAAATTCATCATTCCAAAATAGGATTTAAAAATATGTTTTCAAATTGCAGTATTTAATAAAGGATTAATAAAAAATTTACAAGTCCTCTCTTCCTATAATAAATCAATTTAAAATTTGCAATTACAAAATGCTTTTTACATTATATTTTTAAATCTATAATCAAAACTTTAAATTCTATTATTCTCATTTGCACGGAAGAGGATTAGGGCCACTGGAAAAAAAAAAAGTTTACTGATTTTAAAATTTTATTTCAGTTTAGTATGGGAAAAGTCAGAATTTGACTCTTTAATCTCAGAATTTTAAATTTTTTTCTCAGAATTATAACAGTGTTTTCATAATTTTGACTGAATTAGAAAAAACTTTTTATTGTCAGAATTCAGTCAGAATTTTCTGAGATTTAAGTCAGAATTCTGACTTTTTCCCCAGAATTCTGATTCTAATCTCGGAATTCTGACTTTAATCTCAGAATTCTTAATTTTTTCTCTCAGCATTCTAACCTTAATCTCAGAATTATGACTGATTCAATATACTGAACTTAATCTCAGAATTCTAACTTTTTTAATGTCAGAATTCTGACTTTTTTTCCAGAATTTTGACTTCTTTAATCTCAGAGTGCCAATTTTTTCCTCAGAATTCAGGCTTTAATCTCAAAATTGTTAATTTTTTTCCTCAGAATTCTGACTTTAATCTCAGAATTCTAACTTTTTAATTGTCAGAGTTCAGACTTTAATCTCAGAATCAAATTCTGACTTTTTTTTCCCCAAATTCTGACTTTATCTAGGAATTCTGACTTTAATCTCAAATTCTTAATTTTTTTTCTCAGCATTCTGACTTTAATCTCAAATTATGACTTTTTCTCAGAATTCTGACTTTAATCTCAAATTCTGACTTTTTTTCCCAGAATTCTGACTTAATCTCAAATTCTTTTTATTGTCAGAATTCAGTCAGAGATTCTATGACCATACTAAACTGAAGTAAAATTTAAATCTGTTAACTTTTTTTCCGGTGGCCCTAATCCCTCTTCCTTACTTTTGTCCCGCCATACATTTGTATATTGATAATTTCATATCTAAAGGCAATGAAAAACCATCTAACCTGAGCTCATAGTGACCTTCTGGTATTTATATATTTTCCAAATGGCTGAAATAAGAAGTGGAAACTTTGAAAAGCAACTAATTAAGGAACTAGTGCAGTCAGATATCAGGTAAATATCTTTACTATAACACCATGTTTTCTCCATCCTCTGTGAGAACATCAGCTACTAAACCTAAAGCCCAGGGTCTGGAAGCGAGGGAAGGATTTATCACATCCCAGAAGTCCTTTCCTAATCCAATATTGCTCCCTGTACTACTTTAGGATTTGGATTCTTTATATCATTCTAATAATATTATATTTCTATTCTGTTAACCACTCAGATATGATTACACTGAATAAATCTCTCTCTAATATGTTTGTAATCTTCTTCCTCTGAACTGTTGATCCAGTCCATTGAAAAGCAGCAAACAAAAGCTGCAGCAGAGTTAGTTAAGATTTTATAAACATTTAGTCAGACAAGTTAGAAGCTGCAACTGGAAGTCAGCTGCATCACAGACATATTTCAATATATTGGTTTTTATTCTGAGCATTGTTTCATCTACAAAGCATCCCTGTGTAAAATGCTTTCTTTTCTTCAGAGAAAGTTGTAGGAATGCGTCCGTGTGAAGGTTCATCACAACATCCCAATTAGTCCGCCCCCTCCTCTCTGACAGGGGCTCCTCCAGACAATGAACCCTTTCACAGCGCTGGGATTAGAGGGAGCGTGCGTGTGAGGCTGGAGTGTTTAGGGAAGGAACCTGCCTGAACATTTCCCACCAGCAGGCCGGTGTTTCATCCATTCCTCTCTAAAGAGAATCGGTGAACACTTCCTGATAATGAGACGGGGAGCCACTCACAGTCAGCTACATCTGCTGTATATATAGCATCTACAGAGACAAAGTTCTATGTCTCAGAGATGCTGGGAAATGAGCAACGACTTGTTTATTGGTGGTAGAGGTTAGTCCCTGATATTCAAGATATACCTCTGTTAAGCAGTGATGGGTAAAGATACTGATTCTGTCTAAATCTTGGACCTGGAAGGTAAAGAGTCTTTAAATTACTGTTCATCCAGGAAGAAGGAAGCTGGTTAGATACAAAGGGGGAGGATGATGAGGGTTTGGGGCAGATGCCCCTACCCTGCTGGTCATGTTGGCAGAGGCCTTCCTGCCTCGGTGTGACAGACGGAGGAGGCAAACATCCCAACTCTGCTACAAGCTGCTCCCCCCCCCCACACTGTCCGCCCTTAAATCCTCCTTTGCCTCTCTGTTTGGACCCCCTCCACCTTTAGCACCATCCTCACCGTCCTCTCCCTCCATGCTCAGCTCCAACCGGTCTACTTTATCCCGCCTGATGGCAGACCTGAGGCTCTGTCCGGTATCTGGAGGCCGAGGGCAGCGACCCCCCCCTCCCAGCCTGCAGCCGGCTCCCAAGCTGTCCTGACCAGCCGCCTCCTCACTCCTTCCTCCCACTCTGCTTCTCCCCTCCTACACCATGGCACAGCATGACATCTCACAACAACCCAACCAGGAAGAGGTGGCTGCTGAAGATGGAGCGCGCAGCAGACAGCAGCATAAAGGTCAGCAACAGAGCCTGTTTGTTCTTTAAATGTTTGATGAGGAAGTGTTGAGAATGTTCCCACTGAAGGCCTTCAGCTCCGTGGCAGCTGAACTAGTTTGGAATCCGCGCGGTAAAAAATGTCAGTCCTTATCTAGATATTGTCTGAAACAAGTCTACCAAAGCTGCTAGTCGTCCGAAGAGGAACTTAAAGCTTGTTACAGAGAATTAGCTATGATTGATTGCAAAGTTTAAAAATATATATATCTCAATCTGAAATATGTGACAAGTTTAACATGTCGTTTTCTGCTGGGGACATATGTGAGGGCCTGCCAAGTCAAACAGAAGCAGAATCTGCCATCAGTGCCTCTTCTTTTGACTTTATACGAATGTTTTTCATCTTTATAGTCTGATCATTGCAGACTTATCATGCAACATGCATACATTCACACCCACACCTCTTCAACCATCTACTTCATCCTTCATTTTATTTTTTATTTTGTTAACACAAATCTTAAGAGTAGCGTGCATTACCCTCATATCTGTTAATAGTCCTGAATAAAAACAAATCTTACCAATTAGATTTAAAGATGACTTAAGTGTGAAACTTTTTTTTTTTTACAATAGCATGAATAACATCACCTGGAGCACACTATTCCTAAGGCAGAAACGGTGGTGGTGGTATCATGCAGGTAAAAAAGATGTGAGAATCAATATGATAACACATTTTCTAGGAGAGATATTAAAAGGTCAGAAGAGGAAGCAGACTGGACTGAAGCTAGAAGCCTCTTATAACATTGATGTTTTGATCAAAGCATTATTTAAAGGCTTCCAAGGAACTAATTTAAGAAGACAGAAGAAAGAAAAAAAGAAGAATGACAAGGCTTAAGAACTGAACCAATCCGTCCAGGGATCATATTCTGTCATAAGAACTGAGATTTATTGTGTTTATTAATGATAAATTGCATTTGGGGTTCTGCAAACCAAACAGCTTTCAGTTTAGGATCATCACCTTTCCGTTCTATAAAACATTAATATTATTTAAATCCACAGATACAAAGCAACAGTTTTTCCTGTTAAGCGTTATTCAATCTAATAAACACATCACAGCATGGTTGTATATGAATCCGACCGGCAGGGGAAATGCTAATAGGTGATTGTAAAAAATGCTGGTAGGTTCAGTAAATCAACCCGGCGGGTAGGTGGCCTGAGATGTTTAATTCAGCTGCAGGTTGTAAGCTGAAGGTTTATGTAGCAGCGGTGAGTAAAAGCTGTGACCAGCTGCCGCATTATGATAGCGAGGCCAGAGGCTGCCAACTGGCCTGGCTCTAATCCACCTCATCTCACCTCCCGTGCTCTGCCCCTGAGAGGAAAGCTGTGTGTGTGTGTGTGCATCATTAAGGTAAGCGCCCCCTTCCAGCAGCTAAGCAGCAAATCCAATAACTGGCCTCCATGCGACTGGCACACTCTTTAGTAGGGCTTAATACAGCTAATGCTCAGGCAGTGCCCCTCACTAATCCCGCACACATTCTGCGGCTGCTGGGAAGTGAGGAGGAGGGAAGGAAGCTTGGGTTTTCAGCTGGACCGAGGAGACGAGGAGAGGGTCTGCGGACGGTGAAAGCCGTCAGAGTTTCAGAGGGAGAGCTTCCCTCCTGACCTGGTGGAAGGACACCACCTGCTGGAGTCACCAGCTCACTTCTATCTGCACTGAAATCAGCCCAACGTTTAAAAACAAACACCTGAAACAGCCTCTAAGTGTGCGTTTTGCTCTCCAGCAGACATGGAAACTGAAGTTTAGCTGCGGGGCACTTTGCTGTAATTTCCCCTGACGGCCCAATAATCAAACTCTGCACCTCCAAACCGCAGCACTCGCTCCATCGACTGCTGCAACCGAGGAGCTTAATTACATCACACCAACTTCCTCTCTCTGTGGCGTATATCAGTCATAGCCCACAGCTAGCGCCTGAACTCTGTTGTGTTTGTGTTTGCATATTTATTTACAGGTGGGAGCATATGTCCTGGAGGCACGCTCCGAAGGGAAAGTGCTAACGCCACGTTAGAGGAGCACTGATCCAGGAGATCTGTGAGCGGCGTTCTGGTCTGTCACTCAGCAGCTCCATGTGAGCCGCTTGTTTCCACAGCAGCGCTCATCCAGCGGAACATGATAACAAACATTAGGAAAACGTCAGATTCACCGGTAAACTGGGTCAGACTGAGAGACCATCCAAAGTCAAGGATTTTTATAAGCAGAAAATCAAGAAAGGAAGGAACTTATCTGGGCCAATACGACATCCTGACCTCCATCTTTTAAGCATTTATAAAAGACAGAGAAACAAACATTTACCTTTAAATTAGACATGATTTATTACAATAATCTTAACCTAAACCAGACCAGGACAGAATAATTGATCATTATGGTGGCCTGCTCTTTAGAGTAACACAGGATCTGGTGTTAGCTTGGTAATTAGCTGAGCTATTTCACCCCCCAGTCAGCTTTTTAACTTTAAAACAATATCTCTTAGCCTCAACCCTATCACTGTCTGATTTTTGTTGTTGGTTCAGCTAAAAAAAATACTATAAATAAGGGATCAATGTAGTTGTCTTGTTTCAGCCAGCACACAGGCAGTGTGCAGGCATAACTAAAGGAAGGGGCTCTAAACAGCTGATCGGGGATAAGGTTGAATAAATGAATGATCCTGGAATCTACTACAATATACTTCCAATTACTGCACTGGTTTAATAGCTTATTTTAGTAGAAATGTGTAGCAATATGTGAGGGAGGGGGAGAGATAAATCATTTATTGGAAAACTCGAGTAATAACTTTTGAGGAGACTTTATTTTAGGCCGTGGACAGAAGCTGTAACGTAAAACAGGCAGAGAACTGGAGGTTTAAACAGAGAAAATAAAAAATGAAATCTGAAGCAAAACTTTATTAGAAAGATGTTTGACTTGCTGTAGCTGTGTGCGTCTGTTTGTTTGTGGGGCTTGATCGTCTGGGGGGGG